>JXCR01099321.1:0-13179 GCA_002079205.1 Phalaenopsis hybrid cultivar
TATGAAACCTTAAATGCTATAAATAATCAAAATAATAATCCCTATTCTAACTATTTTAACCCCGGATGGAAAAATCACCCTAATTTTAGTTGGAATAATTATAATAATTCTGTGAATCTATCTGGAAATCTAAATTGTTAAGGAAATTCTAATTTTTGACCTTATTATCCTCAAGGATTTAACTCTAATTCTAACCCACAAGTTAAGGAAAAGAAGTTGACGATGGAAGAAGTGATGTTGAATATGGGAAATCAAATACATAATCAAGAGGCTGCTATTAGAAATATTGAAATCAATTAGGACATATTACAACTACACATAGTGACAGACATTCTGGAATTCTTCTGAGTCTATGGAAGTTAATCCAAAAGATCAAAATAAAGAGAAAATTAAAGCTATTCAATTACGAAGTGGAACAATAATAGAAACAAGGATCCAAAGAGAAACTGAAGTTAATGAAGAGAAGGAAGAAATGGAAAATGATCAACAGGAAAATGAACAAACACAGGTTCCTGTAGAAAAACCATTACCTCTGTTTCCTCAAAGACTGAAGCAGAAGAATAAAGATAAATAATTTACAAATTTTTTAGAAATACTTAAGAAGTTAACAATAAATATTCCTTTTTTTGAAGCTTTGGAACAAATGCCAAGTTATGTGAAATTTATGAAGGATGTACTAAATAAAAAAAGAAAGTTTACAGATTATGAGATCGTTGCACTCACTGAAGAGTGTAGTGATATTATTCAGAAAAGCTTCCTAAAAAAATGAAAGATCCTAGTAGTTTTACTATACCTTGTGCATATGGTGAAAAGGTTTATCAATCTTATGCCCTTATCAATTTTTAAATGTTTAGTTTTGGGAAAAATTTCCCCTGCTACTGTAACTCTTCAGTTAGCTGATCGATCAATAACTTATCCAAAAGGAGTTATAGAGAATGTGCTAGTAAAAGTGGATAAATTTATTTTCCTTATGGACTTTAAAATATTGGATATGGAGGAAGATAAAGAAACTCCTATTATTTTAGGGCGACCATTTCTTGCAACAGGAAGAGCTGTAATAGATGTACAAAAAGGAGAATTATTNGGAAACTCCTATTATTTTAGGGCGACCATTTCTTGCAACAGGAAGAGCTGCAATAGATGTACAAAAAGGAGAATTATTAACGAGAGTTAATGATCAAGAAGTAAAATTTAATATAGTAAAAGCTATGAAATATCCTGCAATAGAAAAATATAATGAATGTTGCAGGATGGAAGTAGTTGATTATCTAAGTAATGAACAATTTAAGAAAGAATTCAAAGATAAATTTAAGCAAGGAGAAATTTTTTAAAATTACGATAAAATTAAAGAAGAAAATTTGGATTATATTCAGGGAAAATTTGAAACATTAGACTTGATGGAAAACGATAGTAAAAAACTTACTCCTTCAAGTATTAAACCACCTGAACTTGAATTAAATATATTACCTACCCATTTAAAGTATGTATTTTTAGGAAAGTCATCTACATTATCGGTTATTATATCTTTTTAGTTAACTGAGTTTCAGGAACAAAAGTTAATAGAAATGTTAAAAAGGTATAAAAAGGCTTTTGGATGGACTTTAGCAGATATTAAAGGAACTAGTCCTTCAATTTCTATGTACAGAATNATTAACTGAGTTTCAGGAACAAAAGTTAATAGAAATGTTAAAAAAGTATAAAAAGGCTTTTGGATGGACTTTAGCAGATATTAAAGGAACTAGTCCTTCAATTTCTATGTACAGAATTTTATTAGATGAACAACATGAACCTAAAGCTAATCCTCAAAGAAGATTAAACCCAATAATGAAAGAAGTTATTAAAAAGAGATTTTAAAATGGTTATATGCTGGAATTATATATCTTATTTCAGATAGTCCTTGGGTATGCCCAATTCACTGTATACTGAAAAAAGGAGTGACTGTTGAAGAAAATGATAAAAATGAATTAATACTAATAAGACAAGTAACTGGTTGGCAAATTTGCATTGATTATAGAAAATTAAATATGGCCACCAGAAAAGATCACTTTCTGTTACCCTTTCTAGACCAAATGTTGGTTAGATTAGCTGGGAATAAGTATTATTGCTTTTTAGATGGATATACCGGTTATCACCAAATTCCAATTGCTCTAGAGGATCAAGAGAAAACAATGTTTACAAGCTCATACAGAACATTTGCTTTTCGTAGAATACCTTTTGGACTATGCAATGCACCTGCAACATTTCAAAGATGTTTGATGTCAATTTTTAACAATTTTATCGAACATGGAATGGAAGTGTTTATGGACAATTTTTCCATATTTGGAATTATGCCTTAATAAATTAGAAAAAGTTTTGGATGTATGTGAAAAAGTCAATTTGGTATTAAATTGGGAAAAATGTCAATTTATGTTTGTAGGAGGTATTGTACTTGAGCATAAAATTTTTGAAAAAGGCATGGAGATAGATTCTGCAAATTTCCAAGTTATAGAAAAATTACCACTGCCTACTAATGTTAAAGGGGTGAGAAGTTTTATAGGACATGCTGGCTTTTGTAGACGCTACATAAAAAAATTTTCAAAAATAACTAAGCTTCTATGCTAACTTTTAAAAAAAGATACGAAATTTGATTTTAATGAAGAAAGCATAAAAGCATTTAAATTATTAAAGAAAAATTTAGTCACTACACCTATAATAATACCACCCGACTGGGAAAAATAATTTGAAATAATGTGCAATGCTAGTGATTATGCTATTGGGGTTGTATTAGGATAAAGGCACGACAATGTTTTTAAAGTTATATATTATGCTAGTAAGACTCTAAATGATGCTCAAATTAATTATACCACTACTAAAAGAGAGTTATTAGCTATTGTTTATGCCTTTGATAAATTTAGACCTTTTTTAATTGGAACTAAATGTATAGTGCATACACATAATTATGCTATTAAATACTCAATGCAAAAGAAGATGTTAAAATAAGATTAAAAAGATGGATACTTCTATTGTAAGAGTTTGATTTTACCATGATTGATAGAAAGGGAAATGATAATCAAATGGTTGATCATTTGTCTAGAATAGAAATAGAAATATTAACTAATTTTGCAAATGAAATTTTAGAGAATTTCCCTGATGAACAATTATATACTATTGATGAAATGGATGTACCATGGTATGCTGATATAGTGAATTATATTGTATGTGATATTCTACCACTTGATATAAAAAATTCACAATTAAAGAAGTTTATATGTGATTCAAAAGATTATTTTTGGGATGACCCATATTTATATAAACAATATAAAGATCTAATTATTAGATGTGAGCCTTATAAAGAAACTCAACAGATAATTGAAAGATGTCATGATTCTGAATTTGGAGGACATTTCAGAATAAATAGAACTGCATATAAAATTTTACAAGCTGAATTTTATTGTCCTGCAATTTTTAATGATGTTAATGAATATAATAAAACATGCGATAGATGTCAACGTGTAGGAAATATTTCTAGAAGAAATGAAATGCTTTTAAATTACACATTGGAAGTTGAAATTTTTGAAATGTGGGGATTATATTTAATAAGACAATTTATGCCTTCATTTTGAAACCTATATATATATTACTTGTTGTTGATTGTATGTCTAAATGGATTGAAGCTACTGTTGTACCTAGATGTGATGTTGGAGTGTTTCTAAATTTTTAATTAAAAATATTTTTACAAGATATCAAATGTCGAGAGTAATCATTTTTAATGGAGGATCTCATTTCAAGAATAAGAGAATCAAAAAATTAATTAAGAAATATGATATTATGCATAGATTCTCTACTGCTTATCATCCTCAGACTAATGGTCTAGCAGAGATATAAAATCATGAAGTTAAATGCATTTTCAAAAATGTTTTAAATCCTTATAAATTGGATTGGTCTACTAGAGTTGACGCAGCATTATGGGCTATTAAGGAATTTAATTTTAATATAAATGATGCTGGTGAGAAAAGATTATTGCAACTCAATGAACTTGAGGAGAATATAAATGAAGCATATGATAATGCAAAAAGTTGATAAAGAGAAAATGAAAATATAGCATGTTTGGAAGATTATTAAGAAAAATTTGAACCTGGATAAGAAGTGCTATTATATAATACAAGATTGAGATTGTTTCTAGGAAAACTGAAATCTAGATGGTTAGAGTCATTTAAGGTAATTAAAGTCTATCATTATGGAACTGTTATGATTAAACTGGAAAGATATTTAAAGTTAATGGGCATCATTTGAAACATTATTATGAGGGGCACATACCTCAATTTAAAGAAGTTTTAATGTTAAGTCAACCCAACTAAACAAATAGTATGTCGGGCTGACGACGTTAAACCAAGCGCTTTTTGGGAGGCAACCCATACTTATATATGTTAGTAGATAATAATCCTACACAATTGAATTTATTATAAATTAAGTCAAATATTAGTATTGGAAGAAAAGTTGGAATTTAATTGAATGAAAAATGAAAATCGCAAAAATTTGGGCACTGGTGCCGACGACGCCCAAGAAAGCAGATCTCAGGGCCTGCAGTGCCTATCGGGAGCATCGGCAGTGCCGAGAGGGGTTGGATGGTTTCTGTGACTTTTGGCAAACTTTGGCGGGATTTTCGATCCATAATAACCACCAGGAGGTGTTTTTAAAGTCCTAAAAACTTCATAAGATGCCTAGAAACTTCCTATTTTTGGATTTCATGGCTTCCAATTCCATAAATACTTCAAGGTATGGAGTTTTCAATTGAAGAAAGTTTATGAGTTTTGACGCATAGAGATTATAAGATTAATTTATTGCGGGAAAGAGATTGATCAAGGAAAGAGGATTTGTTAATCATGGGTTGATCAATCCAAGTGCTCCAGTTGACAAGATCATTCTGCAAAGGTGATGGGAAGTTCTATGTTACACTACCATTGTGGTTGTTTTACCTGTAGTGCAGAAATTCTATACAACTTTACATGAAATTACCCAAGGAGTTGTCTTCATATGAGGTAAGGCTGTACCATTTACTCCTGCGAGGATTATTGAATTGTATATGATAGAAAATGTTGCAATCTATCTTTATGCAAATTTCATTCGTATGTGAGATTTGATGCAGAATATTTATACTTTTCTGATGGATGAAAGTGATATGTGGGAAGTACAAGATGAAGGATATATTTTTTTTCGTGCTTCATCACTTAATCCAATTTCAAAGCAATGGCATTTCTTTATTTGTGCAAAATTACTCCCTACTATGAAAATCAGTAGAGCCACCAAGGAGAGTGTTATTTTAAACTACTGTATTCAAATGAAAAAACCTATTGATATAGGTTCAATTTTATTTAAATCTGTTATGGGAATCATTATGAATGGGCCAATTTATGGACTTGGGCATCCTTCTACGACTTTTCTAATTTGTAATCAATCCCACATGCTATATGAAAGTTGGGAAAAAGTTTTACTACCATGGGAGCCCATGATCCCTATTAATGATCAGTATATTGATAATGGAAATGAAGCACTAAATGCTATTATAGATCCTTCTTCACATGCTTCATCTCCATCAATGCCACCAACAGTTGGAAGTTTGCTTGCTTTAGAGAAGAAATTGAAGAAAATTGAAAGAGAACTTAAGAGTATTATGAATGCAGTAGGAGATCTTACGTGCCTTTTTGAGCACCTAGATTGGAGAATGAATGAGAATTTTGATCACACTGGAACTTTTGAAGTAGGATTAGTTCGGATGTTTAAAGAAAACGGGTGGATCAAAAATAATTTGACAGATCAATTCCAGTACTGATCCTTCTACAACCTATATGTTCATTACCAATCTCTGGGAGATATTAGAGGGGGTGATAGCACTGAAGATGAGGCTGAATGATTGAAGATTGTGAATTCTCTACTTGTTTGAAATTGTTTACGTGTTTAGTGTAATTGTGTGGATTTGATTAGGTTTGATTTGGTTTATTCTGAAGTTTGATTATGTGTATAGTTTTGTGTCAGTGTTTAGTGTTGTGGCATGATTTCGACGCTAATTTATAATTAGTTTACCTCATAGGTGTGAATTTGTGATTTGTGAAATGTGTTTGTAAAAATTGTATTTTCATATATAAAAGTTAGTTTGTTNTGTTAGTGTTTAGTGTTGTGGCATGATTTCGACGCTAATTTATAATTAGTTTACCTCATGGGTGTGAATTTGTGATTTGTGAAATGTGTTTGTAAAAATTGTATTTTCATATATAAAAGTTAGTTTGTTATTCTTTGTGAAAATGATTGTTTCTGAAATGTGTATTTATGAATTTAGATAAAATTTGTGTTTTAAAATACTTTAAAAAGGACTTTGGAGAAAATTGAAAGGAAATTGAAAATTTAAAAAATCAAAATAGTGAATTTCAGTCCTTCAGGGCCGACGGCGTTGACATTGGCATCGATGGCGCCTTCGACCCGAGAGCAGCGAATTAACCCTTCAATTTGCAATTTTCATCGTAAACCACCATTTTTACCCCTTAATTCACCTTCAACCTTCGGTTTTGCACCTAGGGCTTGATTTTGAGCAGATTTGAGGCAATTTAGAGGAAAAAGAACTTTAGATTTTATCTTCTAGGTAAGAGTTACAATTTAAAGTAAAAATTTTTTGATTTTCAGCAAAGATTTTTCTCACATTGACTAGATCTGAAATTTTGAAATTTTTTGTGAAATTTTGAGAAAATGCTTTAGTGTAAAACACTTACTTAGTGGATTTGAGTTTAAAGTGGTTTACATTTTTTATTTTCAGAATTTTGGGATTTATTCAAAATTNCTACGTAAGAGTTACAATTTAAAGTAAAATTTTTTTGATTTTCAGCAAAGATTTTTCTCACATTGACTAGATCTGAAATTTTGAAATTTTTTGTGAAATTTTGAGAAAATGCTTTAGTGTAAAACACTTACTTAGTGTATTTGAGTTTAAAGTGGTTTACATTTTTTATTTTCAAAATTTTGGGATTTATTCAAAATTTTTATCAAATTTTTCTAGATTTCCTATGCACCGAGATGAAGCAAAATGAAAATAGAATGTGACGAGCAATGGTTTATTAGCTTTAGAGTCAGCATTTGATTTCATAATTTTCAAGAAAATAAAAAAGTGATTTAAGACCGAGGTTTTAAAAATCCGAGAGGAGANCACCGAGATCAAGCAAAATGAAAATAGAATGTGACGAGCAATGGTTTATTAGCTTTAGAGTCAACATTTGATTTCATAATTTTCAAGAAAATAAAAAAGTGATTTAAGACCGAGGTTTTAAAAATCCGAGAGGAGAAGTTGAACGATTGATTATTACTCGGCAGTGGGAAAATTTCTGATATTTTATTATCCATGTGATAGTTGGGATTGTGATGGAGTTTTATGCCAACCCTCTTGAGGCTTCTACTGATTTTATTTTTGTTTGAGGAAAAAGGGTGAAGTTTACTCCAACAAAAATTAATGAGTTTTATGAATTAGAAGATGTTAATAGATGCAGTATCATTTGTTTTCTGCTACAGATCAAGCCTTAGATGAAGTTATTTCTTTTCTAACTAGTGAGAAAGGGNGAAAAATTAATGAGTTTTATGAATTAGAAGATGTTAATAGATGCAGTATGATTTGTTTTCTGCTACAGATCAAGCCTTAGATGAAGTTATTTCTTTTCTAACTAGTGAGAAAGGGACTTGGAAAATAAAAAATGGAGTTAAAGTTAACTTTCCCCTTTTTATGTTAAATTTAGTGTTTAAGGCTTAGCATTATTTTATTTTTGGAAGGATGATTCCAACTAATCATCATAGTGAAGTAACCAAGGATAGAGCCATCCTTAACTATTGTATTCAGCAAGTGATGGATATAAATGTAGGCTCTATCATTTATATGAACATTTGATATATTGCTCTGGGAGAGACCACTGGTGGATTGGCGCACCCTGCTCTCATTTACACACTTTGTGAGCATGCAGGGTTGATTTTAGACCTGATGAGGAGAGGATTGAGCCTAAGAGACTGATTGGGCCTGACAACATCAAGACTTATGAGTCCCATGTTGATTGGAGATCTGGAAGAGAGGCTAGGGATATTCCCCTACTTTTAATGAGCCTACTTCAAGTGACCACAACAACAAGGAGTTGTTGGACCATATGATGATTCAATAGAGAGATATTTTGAGGATGGATCATAGGATGTAGAATATGGAGGCTAGAAATGCTCACACTAATGATCTGATTTGCCAGAAATTTGAGTATGATGATGGTTTAGTAAGATACCTAAGGGGTGACCATACTGTTCAGTTCCCTATTCACCCTACTTATACTCCATATCAGCAGCAGAAGTAAGATGTCGATGATGAAGAAGATAATGACTGGTGATCATTTTGTTTGTTTGTTTGTGTTTGTGATGTGTGATTATATTGTTTGTGTTGTGATGTTGTTGAAGACTTTGTTTGTTATGTAATGTGAAACTGTAATGTGTAAAATTATTTTCATTTTTAGAGTTTAGTTTAGTTCTGTTCTTATTTTTAGTACTTTGTTATGTATTTTAATTAGCTCTTTCTCAACAAATTTTATATTTATTATGTGCAATTTAATATTTTTAGCCTTGTAGTTTTCATATTAGCACCTGCAGTATTTCAAAATTTATGTTAAAAAATCAGAATCTCCAATAGTTATGTTTTTTCTTATGTATTTAATGCTTTCTTTCACCCTTCATTTTTAAAATTCTTCATGTAAAAATCTTTTAAAAAATTAATTTATGGGGGGAGAAAAAAACCATTTTTATAAGAACAGAAAAACTTAATTTTATTTGTCCTCACTTAATTATATTTTCAAACTTTTAAATTTAACATGACCTTTGGTATTAGGGGTTAACTTGAGATAACTATATTTATGTTTCTAAATATATAGTAAATTTAAGAAAAAAATTTCAATAAAAAAGATTAATTTTAGGGTATAAGATATTTGGTAAAAGAGAATAAGACTATGTTTTTCTATTTTAAGTAAAGAAATTTGTATTTTTGAAGTATTAAAATCTTAAAAGATTCATGTAAAAAGAAAAGAATTAAACTTTGTAAAATCTTTAAGTTAATATAAATTTGTTAAGTGAAGAAATGTAAAAAGTTTTTAACTTTAAAAAGAGGATAATGAAGTTCAAAATCATTAAAAGCTATCCAGATATAGTAATCCTCACATATAGAAAAAAAAAAGAAAAAGAAAAGATGTGGGGAGAAGCTTGAGGAGATGCCTAATCAAAAATTGGCTTCACTTGAATCAACTCAAGGAAAAAGACTTGGACACATTTTTCTAAACTTTTGATTTGAATATTAACTTAATTATTAATAAAGTTTTATGAAGTTATTTTTCATATGAATTCCTAAGTGGCTTTAATATAACAAATTGCAATTTTTCTCGAAAAGTATAGAGGATCAGAAACCTTAGACTTAATTACTGAATATCCTTCCACCTTTAGTATTAACTAGAGTTATTTTTAATTTTTCTTAAGCTAAACTATTAGATTTAGAGAACTAAAGTATGGAAATCTAAAAGTTAAATTCTTTACCGTAAGTCATATTTTTATGTAGTAGAGAAGTTACTTGAAGACAAGTAACATGTAAGTTTGAGGGATTTTGATACACTGAAAATATATGCATTTTTAGATCATTTTATACCTATTTTTGTTGATGTTGCACTTTAGTGGAAGGTATTTCGATGTTTGCAGGTTGTTGATTTTTAGTTCTTAAAGAAAAAAGGAAGAAAAAAGGATGAAATTCGGAGTTAAAATGACATTTTTAAGGAAATCCTTAGAGCCGGCAGCGCCAAGGTCAGCGCCGACGACGTCAAATTAGCGTCGATGGCACCAAAGGCAGTTCAGACCCTGTTTCCAGAAGGTTAGATGTATTTGGATGATTTTTAAAGAGTTTTTGGAGGCACCTCTTGGAAAACCGAACTTTGGCTTTGTTTGGGGCCGAATTTCATCAGAAAACGGGCTCCTCTATATTTATTTTTCACTCTACAACATTCCACCACACTATATTTCTATAATCCATCTTCATTGCACCACATATTAGAGTCAATTAGTAATTTTACTTTCATAGTTTAGAGTTTTTGTTGTGAGACTTAGTGTGAAACTTTTTGTAAAAGTGTTGGAGAAGGAGAAAAGTGACAGAGTTCTTCTTCTTGTATTTTTAAGGAAAGGCTACAAAGGATTTGCTTTGAGAAAGAGTTCTAGATAAGTTTGTTTGTTTATTTAGTGTTGTATGAAATTTCTTTTATATATGAAATTTGTGTTTTTTCGTATCTTTCTCATGAAGTTTGAGTAGTTTCCTCTGTCTTTCCCCCTACTCTGAGATCTGGAGAAATGAAGAGATAATATGAATGTGCTATAATTAAAATATAAAATAAATTGTGATGATTTTTCAACTTTGAACTTAATTTACTTTTCAATTTGGCCAATTGATTTGTTAAAATATATTGTAAAACATATGATACGTGAAATGGAGTATGCATTCTACAATAGAGTGAGGATCACATTTAATTTCATGAAGGAGAAATTTATTCATGAAAGCAAGTGTAAATAAATAAGAAAATATTCTTTGTTGGGTGTAAAATTGGAGAATCTTTAGGGTGACAGACTAAAAACCCCAATTTGGCTTACAGTTTAAAAACCAAAGTGAGAGTTAGTCTTCAGGCGAAGGGAAGTGGGAGCTCTGGAGTGGGAGCCTGTATTCTCCTAGCCTAGCCACGGATTTAGGGACTAAACTTAAAATTAACCAATGATTTTCTATGCACTGTATCAGGGTAGAGAATTAAAATTGCTCCTGTTTGGCACAATACTTTTTATAAACATCTATCTCATCTCATTTCACCAGAATTTCATTGTAGTGGGAGGGCTGCTTTTTCACATATAAAACCTTCATTACATAAACATAGTTAGTAGATTAGTAGTTATTATTAAAAATTTGCATTTTAGTTTTGCTAATAGTTAAGTAATTTAGTTTGGTTAACATATCAGCATTCAAAATTAGTGACATTGGTTTCGTTTGATTTTCTGTAAATTTCCTTGTAAAATTTATGATTGCTAATTTACATCGTCCCTGTGAGATCGATATTTATGGCTTAAATAGAAAGCCTATTTTTACTTGATAATGATACGTATACTTGCGTAGAATCCCATTATTAATTACCTATAATTATATATATTTTACACAACTTACTTTCATACAAGGATCAAGTTTTTGGTATTGTAGTGGTGTCAACTTCATAAATCCTTACATATAAAAAATCGGGATCAGTCATAGATCCGGTGGAGAATCTCGGTGACTTCCTAAGCTATCCTATTGTTTGGCTTCAATTTTGAGGAAAAATTATTTAAATATTTCATCTTGTCAATTTTATTTGTTTAGGGCTTACATTAGCATGAAACAATCACACAAATAGCCTGAAAGATGTGAGGATTTGGGTCATGAAAAATGACAACCTCGGAATCCTAAGACGAGTTAGGGCTTATATTCTCAGCAGAGCCATACAAAGACCTAAAGATAAGTTGAGAATTTATGTTGCATAAGAAAACAACCTCAAAATCCTATGGCTTGTTGTTTAGATCTAAGAAAAGATATGTTGTTGTAGATCCTGTTGCTAATGAAGATGGTTGTGTTGCCCACAATGCTAGCTCCAAGCTCCTCGTCATGACAAGTTTAAGTTTTTTAATGTGTCAAGTTATAATGTCAAATCATATGTCCCTATGGTTATGTCATTTAAATATTATGGGGCATATTAAAGTTGATTAGAGCGTCACCAGTTAGGATCCTACGATTCCCTCGTTCTGGTACCAATATTTTTTTTCTGATTCACTTAGTCCAAATTAATTTTCTAAACTCAACTTTATGAGTTCCATACTTTCATTTTTACCATNCTTTCTGATTCACTTAGTCCAAATTAATTTTCTAAACTCAACTTTATGAGTTCCATACTTTCATTTTTACCATGGAAAGCCTCATTAGCAATCGTAGGTTACCTCCTCTGAGGGATTCCTGATCATCCGATAGAAACATCTTAATTTAGTTGCAATTATTGTTTTGTGACGTTTGTGAATAAATTTTGAGTTGTCTTATATTTTAAATGTTCTGGTGGTATATTTTATCTTGGTTGATTTTAGTTTTGGTTTTGGTTTTAGTTTGACAACTATCTTAGCAGTTTTGGTTTTTATGCAGGGTGTCATCGTTGCTTAATCATGCAAGTTTTATAAGCATAAAAATACAGNTTGGTGGTATATTTTATCTTGGTTGATTTTAGTTTTGGTTTTGGTTTTAGTTTGACAACTATCCTAGCAGTTTTGGTTTTTATGCAGGGTGTCATCGTTGCTTAATCATGCAAGTTTTATAAGCATAAAAATACAGTGTGGAAAGTACAAGAAAATACTATACTGTAAACTATAAAAGCGTACCTGACGAGTATTCTCGTTCCACCTTTTGAAGGGTCAGTACTTGCAAGGCATGTATATAATATTGCAAGAAACTTAAATTATAAGATTAGATGAAGGTTTAGCTACCAAATCCCAGACACTGCTTTTGTTAAAACTTGGAAGATCCTAGTGGATAATCTTAGAACAAAATATGACAAGTTCAATTTGCTCTACAAAATATCTAGAAGGTTTCAAAGTGTTGAGGGAATGACCCTGAACTACTTTGAGGCTCTCTTAAATTATTTCGAGTTCCTTTTGAACTAATCATATTATTTCATTGTTCTTCTAAGGTTGAAGTGTGACTATCATGTTGCTCAGTGAAACTTAGCAATTTAATTACCCAAGAATAGGATACTTGATTAGTCAATTGATGTTTCATCTAAAAGTTTTGTGAGTGGGTGCCCCTAAGGAAAGTCTAGCTTAGTTAAGATTATGGTGCCCACAATTAAGGTCAGTCTTATAGTTTTTAAGGATGTTAATCACCAATTATGTTATCTTCTAGATCTTTTCAATTGAGTTTAGACATTGAGCCTGGTCACTACTAAGCCTTTGACAATCATGATAGATGAAATGGTGATTATCAAGATTTTTGATTCAAGTGATATGTGTTCTTATCAAATAGTTAAATCATCCTCAACTTTGGGCTTAAGGAAAGTAAATTATCATTTTTCTAGCTTAAGCCAATCACTTAAGAATCATTTGATCTTTATTAAC
>JXCR01099337.1:8798-22458 GCA_002079205.1 Phalaenopsis hybrid cultivar
AAAAAATCAGATATAGAGGCAATATGCGAGATTTCACTCCTAAAAACTTCAAAAACTTGGTTTTACTCAAAGAAACTAAATAAATTTAAAAGAAATATAAGGAAATTTAAGCTATAAGACGAACCTGAAGATAGATATGAAATTATAGGATTTAATATAAGCTAAGAGGCAAACCAGAAGATCAGATTATAATTTATAGAATTTAATTTTTTAAAATATGATAAATTTTTAGAGTACATAATTTTTAAAATATGATAAATTTTTTATATATAATTATTTAAACTATTTTACATTTTGAATAATAACGATTCGAACACGATCAAACAAATGAATGTTCGTGTTTGGTTCGTTTATAAACAGAACGAAAAAAATTTGTTCTTATTTATTTCATTTTCTTATCAAACGAATCAAACACGAACTCTCTGACGAGCCAAACATGAACTGTTCGCGAACAACGAGCTTTTTTGACGTCCCTATCTACATGCTTCTATTTGTTCCAGCCTTTGAATTGTAGCTCTATTTCTTTCGAGTGTTGACGCTCAATTCCGTTCCTGATTCCTTCGCTCGAAACCGCAGTTCCCGATCCCTCTCAAGCAACGAAGCTAGCCTGATGTCGCGTGAATTCTACTAGTTGATGTTGCTCGCATCTGTTCCTGACACCGTCGCTCCATCCCGCAGCAAGTGAAGACGGTTTTGTGTAAAATTTCATGATCTTCATCATTTTCTTGGGTCGTGAATATCCGCTCAAATTGCCCCTCTATGCACGAAAAATGCTCCTCGATGGACGAGAAACACTCAACTTTTTTAGATTTGATGTGGCTCAGCTCTGTCTAATTTCTTTTCCAGAGCATCTACTTTCATGACTACCATTATGCATAGGATGATTTTTATCACGAAGGTGCAGTGGATTAGCGTGACTGATTTCTTATAAAAAATTACAACTATATCGCTAGGTTTGATCTTCGCTTGCGACTAGATTAGTGCATCTGTACCGCAAGCTCTACCTCAAATTGATCGTGTGACATTCCTTAAATCATGTCTGTTTCGCGAGACTTGGTCACAAAATTGGTGTTGTACGATGTGATCCTTCCTAGCTAGCTTGAATCACAGATGTTTCGCGATATTAGGTCACAAAGACGACGACCGTACGTAGTGATCCCTTCATTTCATTGGGCGCCCAACTATCACGAAATCAGCGTATGCATGCTGACTTTCCCATGAATCGTGATTGTATAAAGAGGTCAGGTCTCGAAGGATGTCGAACTCGTCGGTGACTTCCAACAGCTAGCTCTAATCTAACTATACCATGAGTTCAGTCCTAAAACAACACTCTTGTGTGATCCAATTTGATACCATCATATCAGCTTCTTCCCAACTAGCTCTTACCACGATTGTATCACAATTTCGCACCATGTACTGCATCGTGATTCTGTCAACTGCTTCCCCATCATTCTTTCCCAAAAAACTTGCTTTAATATCAATTTGATACGAAATAGAGGATTTTTCCAAAAAAAGCTAGGACAAGTAAAATACTTTACTACACCAATCTCAGATAAAACAATATAACACCACAAAATTTACATGGATACATAAAAGATAAGTACCTACAAATCGAGATGTTTGTGATCTCTCACAAATCCTACAATTCGATAGTTAGAAAGTCTCTCCCAAACCCTAACCCTAAGACTCAAGACAACGATCTCATGAATAACCCTAACCTTAAACATATTAGTCACATTTATACTAATAAATAACAAAATGATTAGATTGCCCTTAAGCACACAAAATACTGAATAGCATAGGAACCGGTGTAACACAAACCTAAAGTGATCCAATCCAAAGCCCAAATCAGCTCGAATAAAGAACTTGAAGTGTGGTTCGAAACGTTGGGATGTTAATAGAACTAAGCGGTCCTCAAAGTTTACATACAATCCAATAGTGACTCAACTTATGAATCACCAAGTCCAATATCACACAATTTCGAGGTCATTAATGTATTTTAACGCTAAAAGTTAATCTATGATCAAAGAAATCAACATATATCTAATGGAATATTTTGAGATGTTGGTTACATTTATCAATATGCCACTCCCATAAATTATAAACAGATTCACATTCTCCATATAAAGAGGAACTCAAATTTATGTTTGGAGAAAGCTCAAAGATTTAAGGTCCGTTTGGGACAGCTTAAAACAGCAGGCGGCGTTTTGAAAACGCCACCTTACTGTTTGTTATCCACGTTTTATCGGTGTTTTGAAAACCGATGTTTTCATTTTGTAAAGAATGTCGCCCGTGGGATCATCTCTGCAGGCCACGTTCCCTTCTCGTGTTTTATCCCGAATTACCCCGCTGCCCTCAAATCATGATGTCCTAGTCCCTCTCGGATACGACATTCCTTCTTCCTTCGTTCGCGATCGAGCTCGCAGAGTCGTTCCCTACTTCGGCACTCCTCAGAGAAGCAAAAGTTCAGCCATGGCAAACGGGCCATTAAACTCTTGATAGTTCGTTTCTTGTTCTCTTCCATCCTAAAAAATTTTCTTCTGATTGCTTCCTTGGCGACGAAGACTATTTCAGTAACAGGAGGAGAGGGATACATCGGAAGCCACACGATGTTGCAGCTTCTCAAGAAGGATTTAGCATGGTCATCGTAGATAGTCTATGCAACTCCTCTGNCTGTTTTCAAATTCTTTTATGGAGCTATTCTCCTTATTCTAGTGTTGTATCCAAGGAAATGGTGGTGCTCCTGTTATATCCTACTCCGCGGTGGTGATGTATCTTTCAGTATCCTCCTCCCTACTCCTTCTGTTCCATTAGCCTTCGGCCATCCCCATTGTTCTGCTGCCCCTTTTCCGCAACAACATTACTGTCCAACCTTTCTAATCTGCCTCCCAACACCCTATTTCCCTTCAACCTAATGCAGCCCACTACTCCAGCCCCGTCCTCCACATCAGGCAACCCCAATACAGCCTTTAGGAGAGTGATTTCAGCCCTCTGAATTACTTACCAATCCCCGACAACCATTTCTCTGCAGCCACCCTCGCTGTTCAACCCACCTACTGCTATCAAACCCCTTCCTAGCTGACCTCGAAACCACCAACCCTTCCCCTACCCTCACCACATTGTCGATGCCACTCCACCCTTGGATCTTCCCTTCCAGCCATAGTCAGACCTTGGTTTGTTAGTGTGTTTTCCCTTTCCATTTGTATCGTATTCTAACCCTAATTTAGTATTAATAAAAGCTTGTTTTGTGTTTTTCATTGAATTTTCTACTAGTTCCGGTATCACTAACTCACCCACAATAAGTTCAATATCAAATCTCCTCAAAGTCCTCAAGGTATTGTCACTCAAATCCTCTCCCTCCTTCATTTTGATCCTACATGTAGGGGTGTAAACGAACCGAACACGAATGAACAGAGCTCGTATTTGTGTTCGGTTTGTTTGAAATCAAGTGTGTTTGAAATATGCCCGTGTTCGAAATTGTTCGTGAAGTTACTGTTTGTTTTCGGTTTAATTTGTTTGAAATATGTTTAAAATGTTTGAAATGTTCAAATTGTTCGAAATCTTACAAATTTATTTTTATTGTTCGAATTGTTGAAATCTTTCAAAAAATTAAACTTGTATGAAATTAATGCTTAAATTAATATGGATCATAACACAAATGCACAATAGCAAAAACACAGCTCACAATAAAGTCATAACATCATATCTCATCCATAAAAAAATCAGATATAGAGGCAATATGCGAGATTTCACTCCTAAAAACTTCAAAAACTAGATTTTACTCAAAGAAACTAAATAAATTTAAAAGAAATATAAGAAAATTTAAGCTATAAGACGAACCTGAAGATAGATATGAAATTATAGGATTTAATATAAGCTAAGAGGCAAACCAGAAGATCAGATTATAATTTATAGAATTTAATTTTTTAAAATATGATAAATTTTTAGAGTACATAATTTTTAAAATATGATAAATTTTTTATATATAATTATTTAAACTATTTTACATTTTGAATAATAACGATTCGAACACGATCAAACAAATGAATGTTCGTGTTTGGTTCGTTTATAAACAGAACGAAAAAAAATTGTTCCTGTTTATTTCATTTTCTTATCAAACGAATCAAACACGAACTCTCTGACGAACCGAACATGAACTGTTCGCAAACAACGAGCTTTTTTGACGTCCCTATCTACATGCTTCTGTTTGTTCCAGCCTTTGAATTGTAGCTCTATTTCTTTCGAGTGTTGACGCAAAATTTTGATCCTGATTCCTTCGCTCGATACCGCAGTTCCCGATCCCTCTCAAGCAACGAAGCTAGCCTGATGTTGCGCGAATTCTACTAGTTGATGTTGCTCGCCTCTGTTCCTAGCACCGTCACTCCATCCCGCAGCAAGTGAAGACGGTTTTGTGTAAAATTTCATGATCTTCATCATTTTCCAGGGTCGTGAATATCCGCTCAAATTCCCCCTCTATGCACGAAAAATGCTCCTCGATGGACGAGAAACACTCAACTTTTTTAGATTTGATGTGGCTCAGCTCTGTCTAATTTCTTTTCCAGAGCATCTACTTTCATGACTATCATTATGCATAGGATGATTTTTATCACGAAGGTGCAGTGGATTAGCGTGACTAATTTCTTATAAAAAATTACAACTATATCGCTAGGTTCGATCTTCGCTTGCGACTAGATTAGTGCATCTGTACCGCAAGTTCTACCTCAAATTGATCGCGTGACATTCCTTAAATCATGTCTGTTTCGCGAGACTAGGTCATAAAATTGGTGTTGTACGATGTGATCCTTCCTAGCTAGCTTGAATCACAGATGTTTCGCGATATTAGGTCACAAAGACGACCGTACGTAGTGATCCCTTCATTTCGTTGGGTGCCCAGCTATCACGAAATCAGCGTATGTATGCTGGCTTTCCCATAAATCGTGATTGTATAATGAGGTCAGCTCTCGAAGGATGTCGAACTCGTCGGTGACTTCCAGCAGCTAGCTCTAATCTAACTATACCATGAGTTCAGTCCTAAAACAACACTCTTGTGTGATCCAATTTGATAGCACCCTATCAGCTTCTTCCCAACTAGCTCTTACCACGATTGTATCATAATTTCGCACCATGTACTGCATCATGATTCTGTCGACTGCTTCCCCATCATTGTTTCCCAAAAAACTTGCTTTAATATCAATTTGATACGAAATAGAGGATTTTTCCAAAAAAAACTAGGACAAGTAAAATACTTTACTACACCAGTCTCAGATAAAACAATATAACACCACAAAATTTACACGGATACATAAAAGATAAGTACCTACAAATCGAGATGTTTGTGATCTCTCACAAATCCTACAATTCGATAGTTAGAAAGTCTCTCCCAAACCCTAACCCTAAGACTCAAGACAACGATCTCATGAATAACCCTAACCTTAAACATATTAGTCACATTTATACTAATAAATAACAAAATGATTAGATTGCCCTTAAGCACACAAAATACTGAATAGCATAGGAACCGGTGTAACACAAACCTAAAGTGATCCAATCCAAAGCCCAAATCAGCTCGAATAAAGAACTTGAAGTGTGGTTCGAAACGTTGGGATGTTAATAGAACTAAGCGGTCCTCAAAGTTTACATACAATCCAATAGTGACTCAACTTATGAATCACCAAGTCCAATATCACACAATTTCGAGGTCATTAATGTATTTTAACGCTAAAAGTTAATCTATGATCAAAGAAATCAACATATATCTAATGGAATATTTTGAGATGTTGGTTACATTTATCAATATGCCACTCCCATAAATTATAAACAGATTCACATTCTCCATATAAAGAGGAACTCAAATTTATGTTTGGAGAAAGCTCAAAGATTTAAGGTCCGTTTGGGACAGCTTAAAACAGCAGGCGGCGTTTTGAAAACGCCACCTTACTGTTTGTTATCCACGTTTTATCGGTGTTTTGAAAACCGATGTTTTCATTTTGTAAAGAATGTCGCCCGTGGGATCATCTCTGCAGGCCACGTTCCCTTCTCGTGTTTTATCCCGAATTACCCCGCTGCCCTCAAATCATGATGTCCTAGTCCCTCTCGGATACGACATTCCTTCTTCCTTCGTTCGCGATCGAGCTCGCAGAGTCGTTCCCTACTTCGGCACTCCTCAGAGAAGCAAAAGTTCAGCCATGGCAAACGGGCCATTAAACTCTTGATAGTTCGTTTCTTGTTCTCTTCCATCCTAAAAAATTTTCTTCTGATTGCTTCCTTGGCGACGAAGACTATTTCAGTAACAGGAGGAGAGGGATACATCGGAAGCCACACGATGTTGCAGCTTCTCAAGAAGGATTTAGCATGGTCATCGTAGATAGTCTATGCAACTCCTCTGAGGTAGCCATCAATAGGGTTGTCGAGCTTTCCCTGGACGCAGGGAAAAACCTAGAGTTACATCGGGTAACTTCGATTCACGATTTCTTAATTGACTGAAATGACGCCCGGCAAAACGTTTTGATTTTCCTTCTTGAAAATTTGTCGATTTTTTCCTCATCGAATTCTTCCCTGCTTTTACATGTTCAATGGAAAGTATGGTTTGTTTTTTTTAGATGGGTGGATTTGGTTGAAAATGTTTTGATGCCCTTGAGTAATGTATTACATTCGATTTTTTGGTTGAAAAGGTTGGAATCCTTTTTTGGTGTAAATCCATGTGCTATGAAGTGGAAATAGCTTGAAATAACGGGTTCTTTCTATTCGAAATTTATGCATTCCTTTAAAGTGATATCATCACTTTTATTTGGAAAAAAGCTTCATCTGTCCAACATCAACACTTGTAATTTCTAATGGATTATTGTCTGATGCTTGTTTTGAAAGCTTTCCCCACTTCTTTACTCTTTTAGGGTAATGATTCCATTTGAATAAGTTTGCAATTCCGGGCAGATAACACAATAAGCTGTTTTCCAAAAGCACAAACCAAACAGCTAAATAACTTATCTAGATCAGAGGCAAAATACATTCGATTTTTTGGTTGAAAAGGTTGGAATCCTTTTCTGGTGTAAATCCATGTGCTATGAAGTGGAAATAGCTTGAAATAACGGGTTCTTTCTATTCGAAATTTATGCATTCCTTTAAAGTGATATCATCACTTTTATTTGGAAAAAAGCTTCATCTGTCCAACATCAACACTTGTAATTTCTAATGGATTATTGTCTGATGCTTGTTTTGAAAGCTTTCCCCACTTCTTTACTCTTTTAGGGTAATGATTCCATTTGAATAAGTTTGCAATTCCGGGCAGATAACACAATAAGCTGTTTTCCAAAAGCACAAACCAAACAGCTAAATAACTTATCTAGATCAGAGGCAAAATACATTCGATTTTTTGGTTGAAAAGGTTGGAATCCTTTTCTGGTGTAAATCCATGTGCTATGAAGTGGAAATAGCTTGAAATAACGGGTTCTTTCTATTCGAAATTTATGCATTCCTTTAAAGTGATATCATCACTTTTATTTAGAAAAAAGCTTCATCTGTCCAACATCAACACTTGAAATTTCTAATGGATTATTGCTTGATGCTTGTTTTGAAAGCTTTCCCTACTTCTTTACTCTTTTAGGGTAATGATTCCATTTGAATAAGTTTGCGATTCTAGGCAGATAACACAATAGGCTGTTTTTCCAAAGCACAAACCAAACAACTAAACAACTTATCTAGATCAGGGGCAAAATGATCATTTATCTAGAAACAGCTGCAAATTAGTTGTTTTTCAAACGCACAAAGCAAACAGGCAAACAGTTTATCAAGATAAGTTGTTAATCAGCAGCTTATCAAGATAAGTTGCTTATCTGGATAAGCTGGATAAGTTGCAGCTGCCCCAAACAGACCCTTAAAGAACTCTAAAGCTCTACTTGACATTCAACGCCAACAACCACTATCGTCCAATTATTTTCATCTGATTGTCGTTGTTCAACTGTTGTTATTTAATCACCGCTATGTGACCTTTGTCGCCAATCGCTATCAACATGCCACAATCATCTGATAACTCTCATCCGACCACCTTTGTAAAGCCATCATTGTCTATCCATCAGCAAATGTCATCATCTAACTACTGTCAAACAACTATCGTCTGATTATCATCACCTGACTGTCATCATTTGAACACCATAATATGATTACCATCATCATCGCTTGACCGCCATACTTGGTTACCATCATCACCACCCAACTATCTCCATCAGATAATCGTCCCTCAGTTGTCACCATCTGATTGTCATCACGAAACCACAATCTTCACCCATCACTACTTACACCACAATTACTAGGGAACAAGCTCATGTAGAGTGCATAATGTTGTAATCTCATCTTTTTCAATTAAAGGAAAGAGCGAATCATTATAATCTCAACCAAAATGGTGAATTATTTTCTCTAGGATAAGTCTCGTGATTTTTCCTTTTCAGGATTTTCTATGTAAAAACTATTAGGCATCTCTTGTGCTCTTTTTCATCTAATTGGGTATGAGACCTTCATGCAAAGCTAAGAATATAAACTCTAGTACTTAGGGCTATAAATGAACCAATGCACTCGATGAACAACTCAAACTCGGCTCGATTAAGTTCTGATCATATTCATTCAAATTAATAAATAAACAAGCTAGAACAATTTTTAAAAACTAGGAGCCTAAAGGAGCTAAACATGAACATAGTCGAACTTATTCATTTATTTTCATAAACAAACTTGTTTCTTGTTCAATAAGTAACTCTTTAAATACTAAATATTAAATTCGAAAATAACTCGTATCATATATTATATATTAATTGAATAAAATTTAATTTATTATAATTTATTTAATTACATATTTAATAGTAATATATTATCAATAATATTTTTTCATTAATTATTAGTTATTCATTTATTTTATTAAAGTATAGGAGTTATATGGGAAAATACATAAGACTTATGTGGTATGTATGAAATGCCCCTTAAGATTAACTTTAAAACCCCACAAATCTCATTTTTCCTCTGGCCTCTCACAGTTTCGTGTCTCCCGGTTTTGTCTGAAATATACGAAACCCTAAGTTACCAGGACGTACAAGCATCGAAGGTAACGACAAGATCGTGGTGTGCAAGGATCTCCCCTTTCCACATTGCTTATAAATCCTACCCAATTAAAAAAAGGTGTTTAGAAAATACAATGCAGTTTTAGTAAGTTATATATGATTAAGAATAAGAATGGTGCAACAAATTAATATAAAAGACATCTACTAAATTGTCCTAAAACACTAGGACAAGAACAAGTGCATATCACTATGGGAAAACTAACACATACATTTGAACGTGAGAGTTGCATGTAAACTTGGAAGTATGTTCATGCTATAATATGAGAGATTACATCCCAAATGTTTATGGTCATGAGTTAAATTTTTTTTGCAAGATTTATAATCAATAAATTAGTAGGTGTGAATTTTTAGCTCGTGAATTTTTAGCTCGCTTACATAAAAATCTAGATACTCGTTTAAATTTTTCACTCGTTTAAATATTCGTTCACACTTGTCATAAACAAAACAAGTTCAAATATTGAAAAATTTAACCCAGTCAAGCTTGAACANTGGTTCATGAGTTAAATTTTTTTTTACAAGATTTATAATCAATAAATTAGTAGGTGTGAATTTTTAGCTCGTGAATTTTTAGCTCGCTTACATAAAAATCTAGATACTTGTTTGAATTTTTATTCGTTTAAATATTCGTTCACACTTGTCATAAACAAAACAAGTTCAAATATTGAAAAATTTAAACAAATCAAGCTTGAACAATATATGAAAGCTCGACGCAAGCTCAAGCCGAACATGAATAACTAATAATTATACCAAGCTAAGTCCAAATTATGATATATTCGGTTCAATTACAACTCTACTCGTACTCTACCAACATGAACTTTCTTTCACACAATAACAAAGAAACAAAGAAGCATTAGAAACTTTGCATGTATGTAGATGATGTCGGAGTTAAACCAAACACAACAAGAAAAACAAATATTATTACAGAAATCAAATGAAAAATTGCAACCAACCAACATAGAAATCTTAAATTGCAGCAAACACAACATTAACTCCGACTAGGGTTAGTCAAGGGTGGTAAAGGTGGTCAGTGAGGGTCAGAAATGTTGCAAGATAGTGGTCGAGGTGGTTGGCAAGCAGAAAACAGCATGTAACGGCTTCACAAATTCCGGACAGCAAGCACGCAATAGAGATCGACGTGGAGTGGCTAGCCTGGATGAGGGAAACAAGAGGAAGGTGACGGTTGCAAGAGTGGCATGCTGGAACAGAAATGGCAGCAAGAATGATTGACTGGAACAATGGCGGAGTAAAGATGGAGGGCTGGAACGATGGGAAGCTGTAGGAAAGCAGCAACATGTGGCAGTTTGGGGCAGCTACAACAGGGAAGGCTGATGGGGATTGATGTGGGAAGGATGTTGAAGGATTGAGGAAATATAAACACCACCTCAGAAGTGAGATACAGTTGGAGCACCACTCGGATCCCTAAAGGGAAAAAATAGAGGCATCGGCAGCTGTCCCGAACAAACACATGCAAAAATTGAGAATCTAAACCCTAATACAACACATATAAGAAATGGCTAGAAAGGAAAGAAGTATAAAAGCAAAACGTGCTGATAATTGGAAAATAAAAGGATTGCCTGCTCGCCTGAACCAGATGTCGGGATCGCAAGACCCCGCGAACCCGCATCAGTAGATCGAAGGAAAAAGCATAGATAGTATAATAATATCATCAAAGACAACAAACCTTTCTTATGTGGCTCTACAAGAAGATCTAACCATGTAGCCTTCGGATTGTTAATATTTTCAGTTACATATAGAATTTCCTTCATGGAACTCTCAACATTAGTCTCACCCCAAAGGTTGCACACAACTCTTTCAGCATCAGCCAACCTCCCCACCTGACAGAGGAAAACAATAAATTACGCATGGAGCTTGTGAAGTGAAATCCGTAAAGGGCGCTGCATGCTATAATTCATAAAGTACCTTACACAGCCATCGTGGACTCTCAGCTGCAAATTGCATGCCCAACATGAGAAGAAGACCAGGGCCAGTGGAAATTAAAAGCAAGGACCTCCACCTACAATGGAAAGCATTAAAAACACTTCAAATATGTAAAAGCAAAAAAAAAAAAAAAATCACAGGCATCAAGTTCACAGATAAAATAAATAGCAGTGGCNCTGGAAATTAAAAGCAAGGACCTCCACCTACAATGGAAAGCATTAAAAACACTCCAAATATGTAAAAGCAAAAAAAAAAAAAAAATCACAGGCATCAAGTTCACAGATAAAATAAATAGCAGTGGCTGAAGTGGTAGACTTCAGAACAATTGATGTTGCTATAAAGTCTATGTTAAACAGTTTATAAGGTATATTTGTGTTGATTGAGTATTAAACATAAATAATTAAGAAAAAAAGCATCTCTCTAATTTTCCACAATCCAGATAATCAAAAAATAAATGATCTGACCCATCTGATTCCACGTGATGTGGAACAAAAGATAATCTATTTCTAAACTTCCAATAGAATCAAATGCAACCCTACATATGAAAAATGGTAAGACAATGGGATAATAAATCTAACATTAAGTTATTACAAGTTTGCAACAGAACTATCGGTCAATCAAAGCAAGAGAATCTAAATGAAATGACCAGAAAGGAATAAAGCCACGACTTTGATGGCCGAAAGTTTGAATAGAATCAACTATAATCAAGAGGGCAAGAGGGCGTAATAAAAAGGAAAACAAAGAATCACAACAAAAAAATGCAATTAAAAGCATTAAATAAACAGAACTCAGTAAAGAACTACTTGATTAAACAGGACCTCAAAGATCTCAGCAACACATTAACTACAAAAACAAATCAGCCCTATACATGCTGCAGGGACGAATATACACTCCGCTGATTATAAAATAAAAAATGCTTTCCATTTGAAGAAGATAGGACAAAAAATGGCATTGCAAGGCCATCTAGTGCATCAAAGTAAGCTACAAATATTTGATGTGGTAAGCTAATAACAAATGGATAGTTTTGTAAATGTTTCACATTAAGATAGCAACCAAAAAGAATCACTATCAAGGAAGAAAGTTGATAAGAAAAAAAATTACCACAAGATTACTTTCACCAATCTTTTGATAATTAAAATGTAAAATGTATATATGGTTGATCATTATGTAAATAGATTAAGAATTGATCCTGTTTTACCTTCTTCCGTAAATTCTAATAAATCATTTAAAATTTTCGCTGGTAAATTAAAATAACAGAAAAGGTGACAAAGAAGTTTAAAAAAGAAATAAATAGGAAAAAGTATTATGCAGCAACTAATAAACAAAACCAGAATAGAGATATTATTAAATGAATCTCATTGAACTACTAAGACCTTGGACAATCCCAATCCCTTGAACCAAACTTCTATTTGCTGCAAAGAAAAACATCTGAACAAAGATTACATGATAATGAGGAAGGCAGAAAGAAAAATATGACAATAATAGAAGATAACTATAATGGAAAGTTCTAAGGATAGAGCATGTCCCTAGTACTTATAATGCAAGGCATATTACTCATACTTTATCTATATGTTCATAGTTCTCAAAAAAAAGTAGTGCCAACTACTTAGTTGAGTATTATTGCCATTGTTCTTTAATGTAAAAGTCTAAGGATTGAATCTCGCAAAAACATAAATATAAATGTAGAAACAGAAAAATAAAAAGCCATACCAATGTGGGTCACTTTCCGAAGGAAGTGCTAAAGATAGTGATGCAATTATACCAAGGCAAGTTCCAATTTGACAAAGACTTCCAAAAGAGCCTCTATATCTTGTAGGCGAAACCTACATTAGGATATATCTGGAGAATAAATGAACAGAAAAAAAATAAGACTTTTTGCACAAGACTTTTTTCTCTAACTGCTTAAAAAGATGTAAGAGAAACGCCTACCATAAAACTAAGTAGAATTAGAAAACACTCTATCTGATGACTCGAACTAAAACTGCTGTGAAGCATTCTATTGTTTTACAAAATGCAGAAGCATCCAATCTAAAGTACAGCGCTTTTGGANAGCAGGGACGAATATACACTCCGCTGATTATAAAATAAAAAATGCTTTCCATTTGAAGAAGATAGGACAAAAANCGAAGGCTGATGGGGATAGATGTGGGAAGGATGTTGAAGAATTGAGGAAATATAAACACCACCTCAGGAGTGAGATACAGTTGGAGCACCACTCGGATCCCTGAAAAGAAAAACTAGAGGCATCGGCAGCTGTCCCGAACAAACACATGCAAAAATTGAGAATCTAAACCCTAATACAACACATATAAGAAATGGCTAGAAAGGAAAGAAGTATAAAAGAAAACGTGCTGATAATTGGAAAATAAAAGGAACGCCTGCTCGCCTGAACCAGATGTCGGGTCTGGTGGCCACGGGATCGCAAGACCCCGCGAACCCGCATCAGTAGATCGAAGGAAAAAGCATAGATAGTATAATAATATCATNCAGAGATCGACGTGGAGTTGCTAGCCTGGATGAGGGAAACAAGAGGAAGGTGACGGTTGCAAGGGTGGCTTGCTGGAACAGCAATGGCAGCAAGAATGATTGACTGGAACAGTGGCGGAGTAAAGATGGAGGGC
>JXCR01099341.1:0-10342 GCA_002079205.1 Phalaenopsis hybrid cultivar
TAATCCTACACAATTGCATTTATTATAAATTAATTCAAATATTAGTATTGGAAGAAAAGTTGGAATTTAATTGAACGAAAAATTGCAAAAAGTTGGCCACTAGCGCCGACAGTGCCAAAATGGGCGCTGACGGCACCCAAGAAAGTGGATCTCAACGCTGGCAGTGCCCATGGGAGCGCCAACAGCACCGACAGCGATTGGACGGTTTCTGCAACTTTGGGCGGACTTTGGTAGGATTTTGATCCATAATAACGACCAGGTGGTGTTTTTTTAAGTCCTAAAAACTTCCTAGGACGCCTAGAAACTTTCTATTTTTGGATTCCATGGATTCCAATTCCAGAAATACTTCAAGGTATGGAGTTTTTAATAGAAGAAAGTTTATTAGTTTTGATGAGCGGAGTATACGATAGATTTATTTTGAAGAAGAGATTGATCAAGGAAAGAGGATTTTTTAATCATGGGTTGATCAATCCAATTGCTCCAGTTGACAAGATCATTCTGTAAAGGTGATGGGAAGTTCTGTGTTACACTACCACTGCGGTTGTTTTACCTGTAGTGAAGGAATTCTATGCAAATTTACATAGAATTACCCAAGGAGTTGTCTTTATGTGAGGTAAGGTTGTACCATTTACTCCTGCGAGGATTAATGAATTGTATATGATAAAAAATGTTCTAATCTGTCATTATGCAAATTTCATTCCTACGCGAGATTTGATGTAAGATTTTTATAATTTTCTGACGGATGAAAGTGATATGTGGGAAGTACGAGATGAAAGATATATTAGTTTTTTTTTTTGCTTCATCAATTAATCTAATTTCAAAGCAATGGCATTTCTTTAATTGTGTAAAATTACTCCCTAATATGAAGATCAGTAGAGTCACCAAAGAGAATGTTATTTTCAACTATTGTATTCAAATGGAAAAACCTATTGATATAGGTTCAATTATTTTTAAATCTGTGATGGGAATCATTATGAATGGGACAAATTATGTACTTGGGCATCCTTCTACAATTTTTTTGATTTGCAGTCAATTCCAAGTGCCATATGAAAGTTGTGAAAAAGTTTTACTACCATGGGAGCCCATGACCCCTATTGATGATCAGTATGTTGATAATGAAAATGAAGCACTAAAGGCTATTATAGATCCTCCTTCACATGCTTCATCTCCATTAATGCCACCAACAGATGGAAGTTTGATTGCTTTAGAGAAGAAATTGAAGAAAATTGAAAGAGAACTTCATAGTATTATGAATGCAGTGAGAGATCTCAAGTACCTTTTTGATCACCTAGATTGGAGAACAAAGGAGAATTTTGATCACACGGGAACTTTTGAAGCAGGATCAGTTTGGATGTTTAAAGAAAAGGGGTTGATCAAAGAACATTCGAGAGATCAATTCTTGTAATGATCTTTCTATAACCTATTTGTTCATTACCAATCTATGGGAGATATTAGAGGAGGTGATAGCACCAAAGATGAGGCTAAATAATTGAAGATTGTGAATTCTCTACTTATTTAAAAATGTTTACGTGTTTAGTGTAATTGTGTGGATTTGATTAGGTTTGATTTGGTTTATTCTGAACTTTGATTATGTGTATAGTTTTGTGTCAGCGTTTAGTGTTGGTGCTTGATTTTGATGCTGATTTATAATTAGTTTACTTCATAGGTGTGAATTTGTGATTTGTGAAATGTGTTTGTAAAAAGTGTATTTTCATATATAAAAGTTAGTTTGTTGTTGTTTGTGAAAATGATTATTTTTGAAATGTGTATTTGTGAATTTAGACAAAATTTGTGTTTAAAAATACTTAAAAAAAACTTTGGAGAAAATTGAAAATTAGAAAAATCAAAATGGTGAATTTTGGTCCTTCAGCGCCGACGGCGCTGACATTGGCGTCAATGGTGCCTTCAACCTAAGAGCAGTGAATTAGCCCTTTAATTCATGATTTTCACTGTAGACCTCAACTTTTACCCCTTAAGTCTCCTTCAACCTTCGGTTTTGCACCTAGGGCTTGATTTTTAGTAGATTTGAGGCGATTAGAGGAAGAGGAGCTTTGGATTTTATCTTCTCTAATTAAGAGCTGCACTTTAAAGTAAAAATTTTTTATTTTCACCAAAGATTTTTCTCACATTGACTAGATTAGAAATTTTGAAATTTTTTGGGAGATTTTAAGAAAATTCTTTGGTGAAAAACTCTTACTTAGTGGATTTGAGTTTAAAGTGGTTTACATTTTTTATTTTCAGAATTTTGGAATTTATTCAGAATTTTAATCAAATTTTTGTAAATTTCTTATGGCACCAAGATCGAGCAAAAGGAAAATAGAATACGAGCCAGTGCTCGATTTCATAGTCTTCAAGAAAATAAAAAAGTGATTCAGGACTGAGGTTTTAAAAATCCAGGAGGACAAGTTGAACAATTGATTATTGCTTGGCAGTGGGAAACTTCTGTTATTTTACTGTCGATGTGATAGTTGGGATTGTGATGGAATTTTATGCCAACCTTCCCGAAGCTTCTGATGATTTTGTTTTTGTTCGTGGAAAAAGGGTGGAGTTTACTCCAAGAAAAATTAATGAGTTTTATTAATTAGAAGATGTTTATAGATGTCAGTATCATTCTTTTTCTGCTACAGATCAAGCCTTAGATGAAGTTAATTCTTTTCTGACTGGTGAGAAAAGGTCTTGGAAAATTAAAAATGGAGAGTTAACTTTTCTCTTTCTATGTTAAATGTAGTGTCTAAGGCTTGACATTATTTTATTTCTAAAGGATGATTCCAATGAACCATCATAGTGAAGTAACCAAGGATAGAGCCATCCTTAACTACTGTATTCAGCAAGTGATGGATATAAATGTAGGCTCTATCATTTATATGAACATTTGATCTATTGCTCTGGGAGATACCACTGGTGGATTGGCGCACCTTGCTCTCATTTACACACTTTGTGAGCATGCAGGAGATGAATTCAGACCTTACGAGGAGAGGATTAAGCCTCAGAGACCGATTGGACCTACCAACATCAAGACTTATGAGTCCTATGTTGATTGGAGATCTGGAAGACAGGCCAAGGATATTCCTTCTACTTCTAGAACCCTACTTTTAGTGAGCCTTTGTCAAGTGACCCCAGCAACAGGGAGTTGTTAGACCAGATGATGATTCAGCAGGGAGATATTTTGAGGATGGATCATAGGATGCAGAATATGGAAGCCAGAAATGCTCACACTGATGATCTGATTAGCCGGAAATTTGATTTTAATGTTGCTTATGATGATGCTTTAGTAAGATACCTGAGAGGTGACCATACAGTTCAGTTCTCTATTCACCTTACTTATACTCCATATCAGCAGCAGAAGTTAGATGTCGATGATGAAGGAGATAATGACTGGTGATCTTTTTGTTTGTTTGTTTGTGTTTGGAATGTCTGATTGTATTGTTTGTGTTGTGATGTTGTTGAAGACTATATTTCTTTTGTAATGTGAAACCGTAATGTGGAAAATTGTTTTCATTTTTAGAGTTTAGTTTAGTTCTGTTGTTATTTTCAGCACTTTTTTATGTATTGTTATTAGCCCTTTCTCGGCATATTTTATATGTATTAAGTGCAATTTAATGTTTTTAACCTTGTAGTTTTCATATTAGCACCTGCAGTGATTTAAAATTTATGTTCAAAAATCAGAATCTTCAACAGGTCTGATTATTTTTACGTATTTAATGTTATCTTTCACCCTTCATCAAGTAAAAATCTCTTAAAAATTTAAGTTTGGGGGTAGAAGAAAATTCATTTTTAGAAAGAGAGAAAGAACTTTTATTTGTCCTCATATAATTATATTTTCAAAATTTTAAATTTAACATGACCTTTGGTATTAGGGGTTAACTTGAGATAACTAAATTTATGTTTCTAAATATATAGTAAATTTAAGTAAAAATTTACAATAATAAAGGTTAATTCTAGGGGATAAGATATTTGGTAAAAGAGAATAAGACTATGTTTTTTCTATTTTAAGTAAAGAAAGTTATATTTTTTAAGTATTAAAATCTTAAAAGATTCATGTAAAAAGAAAAGAATTAAACTTTATAAAATCTTTAAGTTAATAAAATTTGTTAAATTCATGTAAGAAGAAAAGAATTAAACTTTATGAAATCTTTAAGTTAATATAAATTTGTTAAGTAAAGAAATGTAAAAAGTTTTTAACTTTAAGAAGATAATAGTGAAGTTCAAAATCATTAAAGACAATCCAGATATAATAATCCTCACATATAAAAAAAAGAAAAGAAAAAGAAAAGATGTGGGGAGAAGCTTGAGGAGATGCCTAATTAAAAATTTGCTTCACGTGAATCAACTTACGGAAAAAGACTTGGACACATTTTTCTAAACTTTTGATTTGAATATTAACTTAATTATTAATAAATTTTTATGAAGTTCTTTTTCATATGAATTTCATAAATGACTTTAATATAACAAATTGTACTTTTTCTTGAAAAGAATAGAGGATAGGAAACCTTAAACTTAATTACTGAATATCCTTACACCTTCAGTATTAACTAGAGTTGTTTTGAAATTTTCTTAAGTTAAACTATTATATTTAGAGAACTAAAATATGGAAGTTTAAAATTTAAATTCTTTACCATAAGTCATATTTTTATGTAGTAAAGAAGTTACTTGAGGACAAGTAACATGTAAGTTGGGGGATTTTGATACACCTGAAAATATATGCATTTTTAAGACCCATATTTTATACCTATTTTTGGTGATATTTCACTTTAATGGAAGGTATTTTGATGTTTTCTTGCAGGTTGTTGATTCCATATTTTATACCTATTTTTGATGATATAACACTTTAATGGAAGGTATTTTGATGTTTTCTTGCATGTTATTGATTTTTTGGGCTTAAAGCAAAAAAGAAGCAAAAATGATGAAATTTGGAGTCAAAATGACATTTTTTAGGAAATACTCAGCGTCGGCAGCGCCAAGGTCAGCGTCGACGGCGCAGAACAACCAAAAGTTGGAGGATTTTTACTTAGCGCAGACGGCGCCAGACTAGTGGCGAGGCGCTAAAGGTAGTTCAGACCCCGTTTCTCGAAGGTTCAATGTATTTAGAGAATTTTTGAAGAGCTTTTGGTCCACCATGCTACATTTCCATAATCCGTCTTCATTCCACCACATATTAAAGTCAATTAGTAATTTTGCTTTCATAGTTTAGAGTTTTGTGGTGAGATTTAATGTGAAACTTTCTGTAAGAGTGTTCGAGAAGGAGAAAAGTGAGAGAGTTCTTCTTCCTGCATTGCTAAGGAAAGGCTACAAAGGATTGCTTTAAGAAAGAGTTCCAGATAAGTTTGTTTGTTTATTTTGTGCTGTGCGAACTTTCCTTTTTATATGAAATTTTTATTTTGTCATATATTTCTCATAAATTATGACTAGTTCCCACTATCTTTCCCCCTACTCTGAGATCTGGAGAAATGAAGAGATAATATGAATGTGCCATAATTAAAATATAAAATAAATTTTTATGATTTTTCAACTCCAAACTTAATTTACTTTTCAATTTAGCCAATTGATTTGTTAAAATATGTTGTGAAATATATGATCCGGGAAATGGAGTATGCGTTCTACAACAGAGTGAGGATCATATTTGATTTCATGAAGGAGAAATTTGTTCATGAAATTAAGAGCAAATAAATAGAGAAATATTCTTTGTTGGGTGTAGAATTGAAGAATCTTTAGGGTAACAGACTAAAATCCCCAATTTGGTCTTAGTGTTTAAAAACTAAAGCGAGAGTTAGCCTTCAGGTGAAGGGAAGTGGGAGCTCTAGATTGGAAGCCGGTATCCTCCTAGCCTAGCCACGGATTTAGGGACTAAGCTTAAGATTAACCAATGATTTTCTATGCACTGTATCAAGGTAGAGAATTAAAATTTCTACTATTTGGCACAATACATATTATAAACATTTATCACATCTCATTTCACCAAAATTTCATTGTAGTGGGCAGAATGCTTTTTCACATAAGAAACCTCCATTACATAAACATAGTTAGTAGATTAGTAGCTATTATTAAAAATTTGCATTTCATTTTTGCTAATAGTTAAGTAATTTTAGTTTGGTTAACATATCAACATTCGAAATTAGTGACGGTGATTTCGTTTGATTTTTTGTAAATTTCCTGGTAAAATTTATCATTGTTAATTCATACATTCCCTGTGGGATTGATATTTGGGGCTTGAATAGAAAGTCCATTATTACTTGATAACGATACGTATACTTGCGTAGAATCACATTATTAATTGCCTATAATTATATCTATTTTACCCAACTTAATTTTCATATAAGGATCAAGTTTTTGGCGTTGTAGTGGTGTTAAATTCAAAATTTCTTACATATAAAAAATTGGGATCATTAACATCTCGTATCAAAACCTAGAACTATAAATCAAATTGGGGGCTTTAGCCTATCACTCTAAAGTCCGCTAATTCTACACCCTTTAAAATATATTTCCATATTTATTTTCCCTCAACCCCATGAACTACATTCTCATTTATGAAATTAATATGTGATTCCAACCATTTGTTGATTGAGACAAAATCATCTCGAATCTTACATGTTCTCACAACATGTATTAACATCTTAATTTGTCAAATCAAGAAGTAAATGAAGTGCAATGTCTTGAATTATCACAACTTCTTCCAACATTGAAGTCTAATACTTCACACAACTTCCTTTAAACATTTAATCACTTTTCATTTTAAGGAAAAAGATAAAGAAAACTACTCATAATTCATGGAGAACATACATCCACACAAGAGTTTAAAAGTAGAAATCATGCACACAAACACTTGTCAAATTATCTCCACCAAATGTCTTGAAGCTCCTTTGAATTCTCTTCTTTCTCTCACAATACAAACTAATATTCAAAATAAAATAAAATAAAATAAAGGTGGCCGGCGGCGACGACGATGGGCATCAACGACGGTAATTTGATCATTTGGTGGGTGGTTGCTTGCCTCCTGGGCTGGATAATCTAAGTCTTTTCTTATAAAAATCCAAGAGATGCCTTGGTGTCTCTTCAAAAAGGTGTCTCCATTCAATGAATCTTCTAGAAGTTATCTCCTCATAAGACAATTGAATGAATTTTCGAGTCCATGTGTTATTTCCCATGTTTTTATCAAGGGTTGTTTCGAACACCTCTTCAAAATTCCGCTCAAATTAATATTTCTTCAAATAACAAACTTTGGCGATTAAGCGCGAGGTACCTGGCACTTAGGAGCGAAGCCTCTAATGCTTAGGTGTGGATGTGGGTGCTTAAGTGCCCTAGTTCATTTTGCACATTTCTTCATTTTTACTCCAAATTTGACCATTTATCACTCCTTTTAGCATTTTCCGTCCATTTGATTGTATCTACAAGAAACACACAAAAATACCTTTCACTAAAGCATAATATCTCAAAAATAGGTATAAAAAATGTGTATAAAAATACTATATATTTTAGGTGTATCAGGCACCAAAACTAGCGCCTACGCGCTAAATCAGTTCGTTCATTAAAATCTACAAAAATGAATAGTGTCCGCCATTTTTCTGCTCGAGGTCATCATCAACCCAGTGAATAGGGGCGAATAGCCATTTAGGGCTTCCAAATACTCGGATTTGAGGTGATTTCGGGGCTAGAAAATTTTGGATCTCATCTTCTCTTGGTAAGAGCTTCACTTTAACATAGAAATTTTATATTTCCACCATGAATTTCTTCTACATTATAGAAAAACCAAAAATTAGAAGTTTTAGAGAAATTTAGAAAAGAATCCATGGTGTAAAGTTTCTTAGCCATAATTTTGATTTTAGGAGTTTATTTTATCTTTATAGTGAATTTATGTGGAATTATTTTGGATTTTTAGAACTCAATGGCTCCTAAAATGACAAATATGAAGGGAAAGGATGCTTGCGACATTAAGAAATTTGTTAATATCAAGGCATAATATCATTATAATACTCAACTCATGACGAGAAAGCTTATTCAGCAACGTGCATTCTACAATCCTGGCAGTCCTATCGAGAGATTTATTGTGGCATGAAATTGGGAAACATTCTGCTATTTCACTTCTGTAATAGTTGTTTCGATCGTGTAGGAGTTTTATGCAAACCTATTGCAAGCTAAGGATGATCAAGTTTTTGTTCGAGGTAAGAATGTGGAATTTACCCTGGAGTGGATAAATGCATTATATGGGTTGAGAGACGAGTTTCATTGTGTGTACACTACTTTTGATACTTCTTATTCTGCAATGGATAAATCTATGGCTTATCTGACTGATGGAAGAGGAGTTTGGAAGATGGAGAATGATCACAAGGTAAAGTTCTCTAATTTGATGCTTAATGCTCAATCTAAAACCTGGCATTATTTTATTTTTGCTTGACTCCTTCCAACAAATCATTTGAGAAAAGTTACTAAGGAGAGATCTACTTTAATTTTCTGCATTCAACAAATGAAGAAAATAAATATTGGTGACCTTATCTATCAGAATGCCCATACTTCTTCTAGAGGTGGCACTACTGAAGGTTTAGGTTACCCAGCGTTGAATTTTACTCTATGAGATCTATCTAGAGTGGGGTATGATAGATCTAAAGAGTTGATACAACCACTTACACCAATCAGTAAGCCTAGTGTTCACACATATGAGTTGCATGCCAGACATAAAGCTAGAGGTATAAGTAGTTACATTCCATCTACTTCAGCTTCTAGACCTTCTACTTCCCACAACTTCTTTAAAGATTGTTATGGAGCACTTACTTATTTAGCAAAGCAATATTTTGACACTTAGGAATCAGATGAGGACTATGGAGGCAAGAAATTATCATAATGATGAATACATGCAGAAGAAGGTAGATTATGAGATTGTATATAATGAGGCCATGACAAATTATTTGAGAGGGGATCATAATTTACAAATCCCTACCTGCCCCCGATTTACACCATATGAGCCCAAGGTAGAATCTAAAAAAGAAGATGAAGATGAAGAGGAAGAGAATGATGAGGAGTAGTTTATTTTTATGCTTATTTTCTGTAGTTTGATTTTGTGTTTATGTAGATTGTTAATTTGTGAACTTTAATTTCATATGTTGTGTATTGTAAGAAGGTGTTGAAATTTTTATATTTAGATGTAGATTGTACTTTTTTCTTTTAATTTTGNAAGGTAGAGAATTAAAATTTCTACTATTTGGCACAATACATATTATAAACATTTATCACATCTCATTTCACCAAAATTTCATTGTAGTGGGCAGAATGCTTTTTCACATAAGAAACCTCCATTACATAAACATAGTTAGTAGATTAGTAGCTATTATTAAAAATTTGCATTTCATTTTTGCTAATAGTTAAGTAATTTTAGTTTGGTTAACATATCAACATTCGAAATTAGTGACGGTGATTTCGTTTGATTTTTTGTAAATTTCCTGGTAAAATTTATCATTGTTAATTCATACATTCCCTGTGGGATTGATATTTGGGGCTTGAATAGAAAGTCCATTATTACTTGATAACGATACGTATACTTGCGTAGAATCACATTATTAATTGCCTATAATTATATCTATTTTACCCAACTTAATTTTCATATAAGGATCAAGTTTTTGGCGTTGTAGTGGTGTTAAATTCAAAATTTCTTACATATAAAAAATTGGGATCATTAACATCTCGTATCAAAACCTAGAACTATAAATCAAATTGGGGGCTTTAGCCTATCACTCTAAAGTCCGCTAATTCTACACCCTTTAAAATATATTTCCATATTTATTTTCCCTCAACCCCATGAACTACATTCTCATTTATGAAATTAATATGTGATTCCAACCATTTGTTGATTGAGACAAAATCATCTCGAATCTTACATGTTCTCACAACATGTATTAACATCTTAATTTGTCAAATCAAGAAGTAAATGAAGTGCAATGTCTTGAATTATCACAACTTCTTCCAACATTGAAGTCTAATACTTCACACAACTTCCTTTAAACATTTAATCACTTTTCATTTTAAGGAAAAAGATAAAGAAAACTACTCATAATTCATGGAGAACATACATCCACACAAGAGTTTAAAAGTAGAAATCATGCACACAAACACTTGTCAAATTATCTCCACCAAATGTCTTGAAGCTCCTTTGAATTCTCTTCTTTCTCTCACAATACAAACTAATATTCAAAATAAAATAAAATAAAATAAAGGTGGCCGGCGGCGACGACGATGGGCATCAACGACGGTAATTTGATCATTTGGTGGGTGGTTGCTTGCCTCCTGGGCTGGATAATCTAAGTCTTTTCTTATAAAAATCCAAGAGATGCCTTGGTGTCTCTTCAAAAAGGTGTCT
>JXCR01099344.1:0-12596 GCA_002079205.1 Phalaenopsis hybrid cultivar
CATGAACATTTTTTTTTCCTTTTAAGTGAAGTATATATTGAAAAATATTTAGAATAAAACCAAGAAAAACACCAGTAGGTTGAAGAAGCAATAATTTAATCTGAAGGAGATTGAGAAAGATGATAAAAAAACTTTAACATTTTCGTTGCCTTAATGTGCTCGTTTCCCGTTGAAGATAACAGACAATCATGTTGATAACTTTTAGGAAATATAGTTCACTCTCATTGAGATAATGATGCCATATGACCCCCAAAGAGAGATGATAACATGCAAGTTTGGAGGCATTAAGGAGATATTCACTCATAAAGATACTCAAATCATGATAGAGAGTTTCTTCAAAGAACTCTATATATGCTTATCTCACTTGTAAGTTGTAACCGAGCTTTTTTTTCTCTTTAGTGATACATGTTATGTGGTGAGTGTCGATCAATTAACATAACCTATACCAAAATCTATTATGTCTCATTTCTTTTAACTTGAGCGGTTCTTCTCCTTGCATACTTTTTGTTATCTTATTTTCTAATATTTTATTTTATCAACATCAAATAACTAAAGTGAGCAAGAAAAGTATTATTTTTCTCAATAAGCTACTAACACTTGTAATCGCCATTGTCAAACAAGTTGTATCTATTAAGAAGCAGGCTTTAGAATTAGTGTGGATGTATGTATCAATTGTATTGGTATCAATGACTTGCATCAAACTTAATGAATTATGTTAATATCAATTGCTAGTATTTGAAAAATTATAATCAGATGATTATAGTTGACAGAGAATAGTTAGATGAAGGTTCTCAAACAACACTAGGCCAACAATGATGGTCGATAATGGTGATTAAGGGTTTGTTTGGTGCAGCTGCAGCTTTTCAGCTTCTCAGCTGCAGCTGCGCTGCCTCAGGAAGATGCTGTGGGGAAGCTGCTACGAAGAAGCAGGCTGCATGTTTGGGCAGCTGTTTCTGAAAAAATGACAATTCTGCCTATGTTTTGTAATGTTGTGCATAACAAAAGTGTGATAGTCATACATTTATTACTTTTAAAGCAAGAAATCAATTAAAAAAGTACAAAATTACAAATCCACACCTCATTTTACAGTGAGTATCAAGAATGCAAAAAAGAAAGATTAAAACAATTAAAATGACAGTTAATAAGATATTTTATTAATTGCAACTCTTGACAATTAATAAGGAAACTAGAAGGATTGGGCAGAGGACCATACCCTCATCCCTTCATAGCTACGACAAAGGAACGTAGAACATATGTAATGGAGAAACTAGGGGGAGGAATCCTAGGAGTTGTAATTGTCATAGGTAAGTCATCTCAACTTGATTAAACCAGAGTAGTTGAGAAATATATAAAGTGGACGTTGAGAGAAGATTTAGAGCAAGTGGGTGTGAAGGTGTATGATTCCTTGCATGATAAATAGAATGCAAATGTATCATGGGTGATTCAGCCTGATATAGCAAGGGTGCCAAGACTGGAAACGACATACTCCCTTAAAACAATGAGGCAAAACCCCATAATGGTTGTGCCAAGAGTTGCTATCAAGTCACAAGTGCATATGAGCATGCTCAAATGCAACCAAACACAACCATGTGTCAGGGCAGAATAGAGCTAGAGAATCTAGCAAATTTGTACCAGTTGATTTAAAACTACTTAGGGTCTGTGGACAATATTGTTCAACAAGATCAAGAGCAATCCAAGTACTTCAAGAGATGATATCTTTTTCAGAGAGGATCCAAATCCTTTAAAGTTTGAAAGGATAAGCAATTTAGAGTTTTCAAACCACTCAAGCATCCCTCTAGATCTTGTAGCGATATGACTTCAAGTTGCTTTTTTTGTTTTGGTGGAATATATTTCAAGTACAATGTTAGGAATGCAAAGACCTGAGAATCATGATATCGTAAGATATAACACATGATTATAGAATAAAATTAAAAAGCCACTAGGTGGAAAATGCAATTTTTCTAGAAGGGTAGAAAAAGATGGAAACTCGCCAAGACATATGTCATCTCCGCTTAAATAGATGTGATTTACTTTGGTTATAGGTTAAAAGAAAATCTCTTATGAAATGTAGGAATGGTTACACGAGCGGGAAAAGATACTAGAAGCAGAATTTGGAAGACAAATATGCACGAAATGTCAAGTTTATGTTTGTCTTGTAAGGATTTTCTTACGATTTTCATATAATTGCAGAAATTTGAAAGACCATTATGACATGTAATTGACTTCCCAGTTAATATTTTGTCGTGAGTTAATATATGGTTTCACCTGATACTTTGTTTCAAATATTGACAAGCATGTTTTAGAAGGGGTTACACCTTGCATTCAGTCTATGCAATTGCAGACAAGCGACACTGTAGGCAGATAACAGCTAGTTAGAGCAAAAGAGAAGCATAAGATGTTGATAAAGGAATTCCTTACTCTTACATATAAAGAGGTTCTTTTATTAAGAAGACTTTACTTCTTCTCCAGTTGGATGGCATTGGACTGCTTAGCTTCAAAAAGTATTGTTTACGATTTTTGGGAGCCATAAAAGGGATCAAGCCCTAGATATAAAAAAATAGAGAAGCGGTGGTAGCAATCTTACAGGGTTCGGTTCCCCAGAAACAGGGAGATTGAGGAGGGATTTGACATGCGACTTCTGGAGGGGGGAGAGGCATGGCTTCCTCTTCTCCCACAGGGTTTTGAGGGTGCTGGCTAGAGATTCCTTCGACTTCCAAAAACACCGCCTTCTTGACCAAAACCTGCAATCGGGAACACGAGAGAAGAGGAAGAACGGGGCGGCAAGGTAAGGGCACCGCTGTAAAAAGTCAAAGGAGAAAGTTGGGCCGCAGGCGAGGGGGACCATTTCGCGTTCGAGGTAAATTGCGGTAGGCTGCGACGACACCCCCGCCTCAAACAGTAGAAAAAGGCTGCATGGTACAGCGCCGCTGCGCCAAACGAACCTTAAAGGATGAAAGTCAGGCGACTATAGTCGAGTGATGATAGTCAAGTGGCTATTATTAGATAATGATGGCTAAGTGATTACAATTAAACTGCGAGGATTAGATGATAACAATTAGGCAATTGTGGTTGAATGAAGATGTTCAGGCAATGATAGTAGATAATGACAATCACTAACAATGATTATCAACATTGCTCTTCAAGTAGAGCTTTGTAACTCCAAGTTATTAGCTCTCTCTACTTTATATGAAGAATGAATGCCTATTTACAATTATAATTCTTGTATGCCAGAAGATTTGCGACACAAAGTGATAATTTAATATTTTTTGCTTTTCTCAAAGATCCAACAAGCTCAAATAATAGAAAAGTAGGATGAGGAAACACTAGGATTTTTCACACAGAGAAATCATGGAAAGGGAAAAAATAACAGAGCCTTGCCCACTCAAAGTAATCCATAATATGTTTATCAATACACAGGTCCACTCTTTTCGTGATAAAATTACAATATTGATATTATGATGGTACAATAGTATTTCATTTATAATAATCATAATTGTGCTACAACTAATGTAGTTGATCATGAAGGTTATAGTTGGTGGATACAATAATGACACTTGGTCATAGAGACTGTAGTCGGAGACTGCAATATTCTAAGTTGGTCACGTATGTCGTATTTGAAGACTGTAATATCATCATTTGCCCACATAGGTCATAGTTGGTGACTTCAATATTGTCAGTTGATCACAAATGTCGTAGTTGGTGATTGTAATATTATCAGTTAGCCACATAAGTCATAGTTGGTGACAACAATAACGTAGGTTGGCCATAGAGGTTGTTGTTGGTGATTAAAATAGTGTTAGTTGGCAATAGAGGTTGTGGGTTGGCCACAAAGGCCATAGTTGGAAAATACAATAGCATCAATTGGTTACAAAAGCCACATTTAAAGGTTGCAATAACGTTTGTTAGTCATAAAGGCCACAATTGGTGATTGCAATAGCATTGTTAGCCTCAAAAGCCGTATTTGGAAGTTATAATAGCATCAATTTGCCGCAGTGGGCATAGTTGGTGATTGAAATCTTTATCTCAGGGAGAACAGGGTTATAATTTAATAATGAATCTTGTATTTGTCTTACAACATAAAGAAAAATACATGTGCTAGGAACAAACACCATATCATGGCAACAACGATTGCGTGCATTGTTTATCGATAATTGAAACTGATAGGTGGTGATGATCGACAGTTATTGACGGTGGCTGGTGGCTACAGAAGCCAAAAGTTATCGTCAAGTCTTCAATATCGTGTTATACTATTTTCATTATTTTTTCTCTTTTAATTTTGAAGGATTCGTTAGCTTATCTATTGTTGTATAATTCTCTTCTCTAAGAAAATCTCTCTTCTTAATCACATAAATGATCAGGAAAAGAAAGAAATCAGAAAAAACGGGATACACGACAATGAAGTTAAATTAGAAAAAAAAAAAAACATGCAGAGAACTTTCATGAATAAAATTTTGCGTCATAGCCCAAAAGTGCACACCCAAAACCAGATCGGATCGAAAATGCATTGAAACATATTCGCAGAGAAGACCTACGAAAGTAGAAACCCACAACCAAAAATACGATATTATAATTTATAATACGATTATGGACAAAAATTTAGGCATCAACTCTCAGAGAATTATTACAATGAATTTATATATTATTCATAAAACAGCATATAATTAACATATTATAATCTAATAAATCAATTTACAATATACTAAATATCGTAATTATATTTAACTTAGGAGCCCTAATTATTGTGTCCCTGCAGGAAGGCCAAAATACACATAATTTGTCATGTATTTGAATTTTATTTTAAATTAATTTATATGAAATATCCAACGCTGATTGATTTTAATGGTGACTAATTTGGACTTCATATATTTATTCTTATTTGAACTCCACTATTTTGTCTGCTTATGTTTAGTGGGCCACGGTTGGCAGATGTCTTTTCAAAAGCAGGCTTTGGCTGCATAATTAATCGAAATATTATTATTTATATACGCACGTACAAAGACACAAAAATATATAATTATTATTTAAAAATTTTAATACTGATATATTTTTTAAAGTGTGAAAATAGCTCCTGATTTTTTTTATGTGGTCATTTTATTATAATAATTTCAAAAATATTAAAAAAAATTTTGATTATTTTAAAATTCAGTTGTCATTATTTTGGTCGACTCAGCTCCTTTGAGTGAACTCGGTAGGCTTAAAGATCTTTTTTCGAGAAGACATTTGTCGTCTGTTGGATAATTGAAGATGTTTTGTAGAACCGGCTCTTCTCTCGAGCGGGTTAGACTACGGGAGAAGATATATGAACTGTGAGGCTAAAGTAATCCCAAAAAATAAGAGGGGATTATATCGAAAGTTATATATTATGAATTAACGATGAAATCATCGTTAATTCATATGATATGATTATATAAATGAAGACGTCACATAAAAGAGATGATGATTGTTTTATATGAGAATTTAGAAAGGAAAAAAAGCTAAGATATCGCCTAATTTGAATGATGTTAACATATTTTTAGTATAAGACAAATGTGGCCACTTTTTCCTAAATTTGAAGTCATAAATACAACATAAAAGATCTAAATTATGTTTCAAGCATTGATTCATGTGGATATTATTGAAATGTGATATAAACACTTCCTTGCCTAAAGTTAGCTAGACTGATGTCAATTGGGTTGTCGCTCTGGGGATATGAGAGCTAAAGAAATGATTAATTGAAAGCATTTTTGGAAATTTATCTTAAAATGAGATAATGCTACTTAGCCCAAATGTGTGAGATTTATATGAATTGAATTTTATTAAGAGATGGAATTANCCAAATGTGTGAGATTTATATGAATTGAATTTTATTAAGAGATGGAATTAGTGGTGGTTGTCATTTTGAAAGGAGTGTGAACCGAGCGGCTTGGGGATTGTTTGAGATACTGATATGCCTCCGTTTCGTTCCGTGAATGTCGAGCGAATGTCGGCGGCTCGTTTTGTGGTTCAACGTCTCTGAAATAGCTTTAGGGCGAATGAGATTTTTTTTTTCTGCTTTCATATCGCAATTGAGGAGTTCTGTTCTGTTGTTCTAGAACACGTTCCTTCGTTCTGATGGTGAAATTCTCCGTTGTACTCTAGAATGAAGCTTTTATTTACAAACATTCATCGTGACTTGCTTTTTAATGGAGTTTTTCAGACCATTGCTTTTAAATGAAATTGTTAGGTATGACTCATATGCCTGATAAAGGACAAATACTGGAGCGAAGTGGAGCTCGGCTGAATCATCTGTCCAAATGGGGGAGTTGCGTTAAGTGGATCGGGGCTGCAGAGAAAACGCCCCCGCGGTATGGTACAGTGGTATTTTTGTAATTTCATTAAGGGTTGTATTTATATATAATATTTATAACTTTATGGGAGCCATACTTTTACTTATGGAATAAAAATTGCTGCTCTGCTTTCGAGGACGTCGGCACATTGCAAAATCTCATAAAATCTCTTAGGTTATTCAATCTTCTAACAAATTTTCATTTCTTTCACGTGATAAATTACTTCAACGACAATGATGCTTAAAATGAGCCCTCAGAGAAGGTGAATAATAGAAGGGCAATGAAGTGGTCCCTTATCCATCATTTAAACAAATACCAAATTCTATCATACAACTATAAAAAAAAGAAAAAGTATTCACCATTTCTTTACAATTTTTTACACATATAAGCAATCTTAACCTCAAAAATAACAGAAAAAAAAATCATAACAATATAACAATTATTTCTTATGCGTGCTAGCATATTCATGACGGTAGAATAATTATTATTTATCATCTTAGCATTATATGAATGACTAGCACATACTTAAATAATTCAAGAGATGTAAGCAGGATGAGACACATTGACTTTTTACGTGAAAAACTCTTGAGGTGAAAAAGTTGTGGAGTATGCTCTAGTTTAAATAATCCACTATGAATGGCGAGTACACTTGTCTATTATTCTCCTGAATTATGATTGAAATTCCAAATTTGTATATCCATAACTTGTGGTAATTTTTTTGCAATAACATTGTTGGAGTTTGGAGCCCGGTCTATTTTATCGCTCCCGCTCCCGCTCCCGTCGTGATTTGAACCCGCTCCCGCTACAACATCTCGCTCCCGATCGTGAAACGACGCCAACTCCCTCTCGATCGCGAAAGGTCGCGAACTGTTCCTGCTAACAATTCATTGTTTCGCGAAGAGTCGCGTCTGTCGTGACAGTTCCTTTTCTGTTCGTGATAAAGGCTTCAGATGACTCTCCTTGGGTTTCTAAGTCACATTTTTTTGGTATTCTTCTTCGGGCTTCCTTGGGATAGAGGAAGAGTTCTTTGTGCTTCCTCGGGATAGAGGAAGAGTTCTTCGGGCTTCCTCGGGATAGAGGAGGAGAAGTGCAAGAAGTGGTTCTTGCAGCAGATGGAAGAAGAAAGAAGAAGAAGATTGTTCTCCCTTGCTTCTTCTTGGTGGCGTGTGGCAGAAGAGAATTTGTGTTTATTTCTCTTGTAGGTTTATCTTCTTCAGTGTATCTCGGTATAGAGTTTCTTTAGTATATCTCGGTGTAGAGAGAGAAGCAAAGAGAGAGAAGAAGAGAGGACAACGAAGTGAGAGATTCCTCTTGTAAGTCGAGGTGATCAACTGATGTAAATTCTTCAAGTAGTAAAATCCTTCGCAACTCCATGGAGGTAGGCAATTTGTTGAACCACGTAAATCTGTGTGTTTTTTTATGGTGTGATTTTTCTCATTCTGTTTTTCGTTTCGTCCAAGATTTTTCTCCTGTTTGATTTATGTACATACCACATCAATTGGTATATATCTAGATCTCACAACAAAAATTGGTATCAGAGCCTTATTCGGATCTGAGGAAGAATGATAACTGCAGATGAAGTGAAGGTTTCAAGGATCAAAAAGTTTGATGGCACATATTTTGGTTATTGGAGGATGCAGATAAAGGACTACATCTATGGGAATAAACTTCATCTTCCGTTATTGGGGAAAAGACTTGAAAGAATGGATGAGGCTGAATAGAAATTGTTTGATCGACAAGTTCTAGGGTTATTTGATTGACCCTATCAAGGTTCGTTGCACACAACGTTATCAAGGAGAGGACAACTGTAGATCTTATGATAGTCTTATCAAGTATGTATGAAAAGCCATCGGCGAATAACAAGGTGTACTTGATGAAGAAGTTATTCAACTTGAAGACGGTGGAAGGTGTTTCTGTTGCTCAACACCTGAATGATTTCAATACTATCACAAATCAATTATCGTCTGTTAAAATTGATTTTGAAGATGAGATGCGTGCGTTAATATTGTTGGCATCGTTGTCAAATAGTTGGGAAGTCATGAGGATGACAGTTAGTAGTTCTGCAAGAAAATCTAAACTGAAATGCAATGATATTCACAATTTGATTTTGGTTAATGAAGTTCATCATAAAGATTTTGGCAAGATCTCAGGTACGAGTTCAACATTAAATATTGATTTCAGAGGGAGATGGCATGATAGGATTCCAAATAAAAAGAGATCAAAATCAAAATCTGGTCAGCAGACAATCTGCTGAAATTGTGGCAAGGCTGGCGATATAAAGAGGAACTGTATGAATCCTAAGAATATGGAGAAAGATAATGCAAATGTGGAATCTGAAGAAGTGCATGATACACTGTTACTGGCAGTTCATAGTTTTTTTTATGATGGAAGTGAAGAGGAAAGTGGGTCAATGACACCCATTCCTATTGTTCCACAGGCAGATGTTGGAAAACGAACGTGTTATGAAGAAATCTTGGAAGATGAAAGTTTGAGCAAGCGGGAGCTGGTAGAACTTCCACCAAGGAAGAACACATTACACAAGTGGGTGTACCAGGTGAAAACTGAGTTTGAAGACAGTAAGAGGTACAAGGCTAGACTTGTTGAAAAAGACTTTCAGCAAAGGCAGAATATTGCCCATGTAGTGAGACTTGTAAGCAGAGACAAGAGTAATTCAGAAAATAGCTTGAAGGTGCAAGGCTATTTGGACCTTGTTGATATGTTGATTGAGAGTGTTACTACTGAGTAACTGAAGTTGTGCACAGCTTCAGTTGGTCTTCTGGAGTGAAGACAGAGCTTTGAGTTGCAGAGGTGGTGGATTCAAGGTGGAGGATTCATTAAGGATTCAAGTTGGAGGATTCATGGTGGAGGATTCATGTTTGAAAGAAACGACGACGCCGCCAGTAGATGATATCGGTTTGAGGAAGAAATGTTGTTGTCTATGTACCAGTCTCTAAGTGGGAGATTTGTTGAAGTTTGGAGCCCGATCTATTTTACCGCTCCCGCTCCCATCGCGAACCCAACCCGCTTCCGCTACAACATCTCTCTCCCGATCGCAAAATGTCGCCAACTCCCGTTCGATCTCGAAAGGTTGCGAACTGTTCCCGCGAACAGTTTGTTGTTTCGCGAAGAGTCGAGTCTGTCGCGGCAGTTCCCTTCCTGTTCGTGATAAAGGCTTCGGATGACTCTCCTTAGGTTTCCAAGTCACATTTTTTTGTACTCCTTTTCGGGCTTCCTCAGGATAGAGGAAGGGTTCTTCGTGCTTCCTCGGGATAGAGGAAGAGTTCTTCGGGCTTCCTTGGGATAGAGGAGGAGAAGTGAAAGAAGTAGTTCCTTGCGACAGAAGGGAGAAGAAAGAAGAAGAAGAAGATTGTTCTCCCTGGCTTCTTCTTGGTGGCTTGTGGCAGAAGAGAAATTTTATTTATTTCTCTTGTAAGTTTATCTTCTTCTGTGTATCTCGATATAGAGTTTCTTCGGTATATCTCGGTGTACAGAGAGAAGAAAAGAGAGAGAAGAGAGAGAGTAACAAAGTGAGAGATTCCTCTTGTAAGTCGAGGTGATTAACCGGTGTAAATTCCTCAAGTAGTAAAATCCTCTGCAACTCCGTGGTCGTAGGCAATTTGTCGAACCACGTAAATCTGTGTGTTCTTTTCTGGTGTGATTTTTCTCATTCTATTTTTTGCTTCGTCAAATATTTTTCTCCTGGTTGATTTATGTATGTACCACATCAATTGGTATATATCTAGATCTCACAACAACAAACATGTTATAAGGATTATTGTCAATTGTTGTAATGATAGTAATCCATCATGAGTGTTGTAGAAGGTTGTTGTTAAGCCAACTGATTGTAAAAGTTCTAGTTGATAACCATGATAGTAATTGGTCAATGGTCATAGATGATTGTTTCATGAGTGTCAGTTGGCTATAGAGGTCGTAGTAGAGAGTTGCAAGAGCTATATACCATATGGGTCATATAAGTCATAGTGTCGAGTCGTGATGATGTCTGTGGGTTGTAGAGGCCAGCATCAGGAGCTGCACGAGTTGTGGACCATGTAGAACGTACTTGGTCATGCAAGCGGTAGTAGTGAGTTGTAATTATGTCATTAGGTTGTGGGTGTCGGAGTCAGGTGCATGAGTGTATGCAAGGTATGTTGTTACCCCATCTTAGAGATATGTTATTGCACCGTCTTTGGGGTGTGTTAGGCAAGTTTCTTTGTGACTCTGCAACATCAGCAGTTGCTTCGCGCAATGCTTTGTTGCAATGAGTGGGCAGCGACCAACGAGTGATGATTCACGGTGGTCAATGGTGCTCAACAATAGCTGGAGTAGAAGACAACTTCAACTCCTCCAAGATTCAAGCTCTCTCGAAGCATCAAACTACATCTCCCCTCTTTAGAAGGGGATATATCTCTATTTATAGAACCTCTATTTCAATTAATGAAGAAATATGAATCATTTTGATTGAACGACTCAAAGAGCTCCCCCTGTTCAGACAGCATTTGATGTACATTTGAGTGTCTTAATGATGTTGAAAATTCAGCAATCCTGGGCTTATTGGATTTGCCTAGTCGAGATGCTCGATTAGACTATAAGCTCATCAGATTCAACATTTGCTCAACCTCCTAAATATGCCCGAAAAGCTTTCTGAAGTGGTTTAATGGCTTTATCAAAGATCGATTTTGTTTGGATTTGACCAATTTTGATATTATTGTGTTCATCTTGTCGACACAGTCAGTTTGACTGTAAGTTTGTTGAAATTAGACCTCCGGATGAATTTTAATTTAAGTTTGAACAGATTTCACTCAAAATATTGCCTTAAGATTCATGCATACATGGAGAGTCATGCCATATGATGGACATTTGTTGAAGGTGTATTCAATTTTAATGATTCTCTAAGCTCTTACATTTAAATATAAATGATTATAACAATCTCATATTCAAAGCGAAATATATATGATATGGTGACCCGATGATTGAACATTTCTTCCCACATTGGAAAATCTCATAATGTCATTTTTGTTCAATTTCTTAAAAAAGAGATGATGTAGATCAAATCAAGAGACATATCACATTGTTTGAATCTAGAACTAATCTTGTCATATCTCTTCACATTCTTTTTCACTGTCCTCTTCTTTTGTGGAGAATAGTGCGTATGCGGACGACAAATGACTGGGTGATAACTCGACATGGTCGACATCCATCTCCTATGTAGATGAGGTTTATGTCGAGTTGTCACCCAACTATTTGTCGTCCGTAGGTTGACAACATACACAATATTTTCTCCTTCTTTTAGAGATTATTTTCATCTCAATATGTTGAAGCTGCAATACTTAGCATTTTAGCTTCTAATGCAATCATGTGAGCAATCAATCTTGATGTTGATAAATTACTGCAGAGCTCTACATATTAGGACTCATTCTAGGGTAACAAGTCACCAATAAAAAATTAAAATTAAAAATCTTTTAGTTTTTGTCATTTTATAAATATTTTGATTAAATTAAAAAATAAAATTTTCTTAAATTCATCTGCAAGAAAACAAAAATCTACTATCAAAAAAATAATCAACTTTGATGCGTGCTAGAAAATTCACGATATTAGACTGGTTGATTATCGTCTTAACGTGGTACGAAGATTCAACACACATTCAGAAAAGAGAAAACGACTAATAATGACATCAGAAGTTTTGATGTTGAAAAAATAAAAAAAAAGAAAAATCGTAGAGTCTGACCTAACTCAAAAGTTCAACTTTAAAAACATGATTATAGTTGCAACCACTTGTCCTATGGCAGACAATTGTTAATAAGTTTCACAAGTTACAACATCGATTGATGGAGACCGATAACGACTGGCCAAGTCTGATCGAGATTGGTCGAAGATAGTCGGCGTCGATCGCTGTCAACCACCACCAATCTCCGTCGATATCGGTCAACAAACCACCGCCGACCCCTCACCCACCTGAGAGGATTCGGGCTATATTATAGAGTTATGAGTACAATTAATACAGAAATATAAATCACATTGATAAGACGATTTAGAATGTTTCTCTTAATCAGACATCATTTAATGAACATTTGAGTTCATTAATGATGTCGAAGTAGAGTGATATTGGGCGCGTTGAATTATTCTTGTCAAGACGTTCGATTTTACTATAAATTCGTCAAAATCAACATCTGTTTGACCTTCCAAACGTGTCCAAAATATTTTCAAAAAGGTTTAATGACTTGATCTGAGCTTGATTTGGTTTGGATTAGACCAATTTTGGTAACATTAGTAGCTTCTTGTCGAGCCAGTCAA
>JXCR01099366.1:6285-17962 GCA_002079205.1 Phalaenopsis hybrid cultivar
TAATCGACTACAAAGCTACAAAGATTTATAATCAATTAAAAGTATTAATGAAGAAAATAGAATAAATATTATTAAATTAGATTCAATTGATGTTTTATATCTTGTCCAAATTCTTAACATTTTATGGCTACGTGATTAGGGTTGTCAAAACGACTCTTTGTTCGTGAACTACTCATTTTTGACTCGCTAAGCAAAAGAGCCGAACACAAACACATTTTTTGAGCTCGAAATATAAACGAGCCAAACACGAACTGGGCATTATTATATAGTATATGTAGGCTCAGCTCGTGTTCGGCTTGTTTACACCCCTAATTGAAATATATGGTANATTCTGTTTTTTTTATTATGTTGTTTTATTGATATTGCTGTATTGTTAGACTCTTATCTGTGATCTTTTGTTGTGTAGCTTTTTGCACTAACTAGGCTTAGGGCTGTCAAAAAAAAAAAAAAACTTTTCATTTGGGTTCATCCAGCCTGTGTTCATCTTGCTAGGTAGCTCGTATTTGGACTTTTTGTTAAACAAATGAACCAAACATAGCTCAATTCATAAACCAGCCGAACATAAGTAAAGTTTTATTTTATCATGTGCAGCTCATTTTGCCGAGAGCAAATTAAATANTATTCAGTTTTTTTTATTATGTTGTTTTCTTGATATTGCTGTATTGTTAGACTCTTATCTGTGAACTTTTGTTGTGTGGCTTTTTGCACTAACTAGGCTTAGGGCTGTCAAAAAAAAAAAAGCTTTTCATTTGGGTTCATTCAGCCTGTGTTCGACTTGCTAAGTAGCTCGTATTTGAATTTTTTGTTAAACAAATGAACCAAACATAGCTCAATTTATAAACCAGCCGAACATAAGTAAAGTTTTATTTTATCATGTGCAGCTCATTTTGCCGAGAGCAAATTAAATAATTAAATAAATAATATATTCATATTGAGTTTTATGTTGTATTAAAAAATATTAAATTATATAGTTTTTTAAGTTTTACGAGCTAATTTTGAGCCGAGCACAATCTAAATTGAAGAAATATATTTGAATTGTGTCAAACACGAATATGGTATACACAAATCATTTCAAACATGAGTCTATTTCAAAGGAAAGAAGAAATCGAACGAGCCAACGCGAGTAAGTGCTGGGCTCATTTAAGCTTTTGGATCGTTTACATCAATAATCAAGCTATCAGAATGCCTCAAACAAGATTTCGAAGTTTCATTTTGTTTAATGCTGCTGCTTAAGGTCATGTCGGCCCCTACCGCTTGAAATTAGCAGATTTTTTATTTTTTTATTTTACTTTCTTAAAAAGATTGCTTGCCTACCAAACTGGTATCTTTGTTATGTTATATGTGTGCTAAATGTTGATTCGGCAATAAATGCTAGGACTATGTTAGAATTTCATTTATGTTTTTGCGGTATTTACATCCATGCCACCTAATTTTTCATGTATTTATATAACTAACACTTAGAAATTAAGGCTGTCAAAACGGCTCGTTGTTCGCGAACAGCTCGTGTTCAGCTTGTTAAGAATTTTGTGTTTGACTCATTCGCTAAGTTAACGGGTTGAACACCAACTAATATTTGTTCGTTCGTGTTCGGCTCGTTATATATATATATATATATATATATATATATANGGGCTGTCAAAACGGCTCGTTGTTCGCGAACAGCTCGTGTTCAGCTTGTTAAGAATCTTGTGTTTGACTCATTCGCTAAGTTAACGGGTTGAACACCAACTAATATTTGATGAGTAGTATTTTTTAGAAAATTAATCGACTACAAAGCTACAAAGATTTATAATCAATTAAAAGTATTAATGAAGAAAATAGAATAAAAATTATTAAATTAGATTCAATTGATGTTTTATATCTTCTCCAAATTCTTAACATTTTATGGCTACGTGATTAGGGTTATCAAAACGACTCTTTGTTCGTGAACTGCTCATTTTTGACTCGCTAAGCAAAAGAGCCGAACACAAACACATTTTTTGAGCTCGAAATATAAACAAGCCGAACAAGAACTGAGCATTATTATATAGTATATGTAGGCTCAGCTCGTGTTCGGCTTGTTTACACCCCTAATTGAAATATATGGTATTATAAACTTTATATTATTATAATATAGATTTCATAAACAGGCAAAATAATGTATTAATTCATTTCTTACATGGTTAGTTTAAATTTATACAAATGTTTTTAAGTTAGTTAAATCATTGCTCATAAATTTTTCTTAAAAAAAATATTTTTGTGGTTATTTTTCAGCTGTTTTCTCCTGTTGTTTAAATTAATGTTTAATATTAATAAAAATTAATTAAAATAACTTGTTATATTTTTTATTTTTTTATTTATTGCAAAAACTAGTTATAACAAATCTTTCTGTATGTGTGATGTTCATTGCTAAAATTATTNGTTAAATTAATGTTTAATATTAATAAAAATTAATTAAAATAACTTGTTATATTTTTTCTTTTTTTATTTATTGCAAAAACTAGTTATAACAAATCTTTCTGTATGTGTGATGTTCATTGCTAAAATTATTTATTTATTCTTATGGTATTTTTAATGGCCTAGATTTTATTGTGATGGCAAACAATTATGCAATATAAACAATATAAAATGCACCATAGGGCATGGGATTTCATTAGGGTTTATTTTAAGCCAATCTTTCAAAACAAATTAATCTTTAGCTTTCTAATGAATGATTAGTGTATAGTTAGCATGTGATTAAGTGTTATCCATAAGGACATACTTAATATAAATTATCATTAACCATTAAATGATGAAAGCATATGTAGAGTTTATGAATTACTAATTAAAATAAATAGCAAAGAATAATAATTAAAGAAATATTTATTGGCAAATCAACATTAGCACATCTATAATCTAACTACGTAATTTTGATTCTTAATTTTTAAAGCAATTTAACCTTTTTTTATTGAGTTTATTATATGATATTTTAAGTTATAAGCTTATTTTATTCTTAGTATTAGATTTAGGTTTGAGATTTAGGGTCTGTTTGGGGCAGCTGCTGCTCATTGAATAATTTGCTGATTGACTGATTAAAAATAATATACTGATAAGCTAGGTGCGGTGGCCATTACAAATTTTATTTTTTTGAAAAAGTCAGACCGCTGCTAGAAAGCTGCCACCGCACATAGATAGATGCAANTGCTTATTTTATTCTTAGTATTAGATTTAGGTTTGAGATTTATGGTCTGTTTGGGGCAGCTGCTGGTTATTGAATAATTTGCTGATTCACTGATTAAAAATAATATACTGATAAGCTAGGTGCGGTGGCTATTACAAATTTTATTTTTTTGAAAAAGTCAGACCGCTGCTAGAAAGCTGCCACCGCACATAGATAGATGCAATGTGAAAATGTTGTTTTTAGAGTTTTGAAAATGCATAAACTGTCAAAACGCATTTTACCCAAATAGACCAGGTGCGTTTTCAAAACGTTACCGCACCAAATAAGCTGCCCCAAACGGAGCCTTAGTCTGTGATAATAAGTTTCGCCTTATAATTAGAATATAGGATGGTTGCCCTTTATTGGTTATTATTAGNTCAAATAGACCAGGTGCGTTTTCAAAACGTTACCGCACCAAATAAGCTGCCCCAAACGGAGTCTTAGTCTGTGATAATAAGTTTCGCCTTATAATTAGAATATAGGATGGTTGCCCTTTATTGGTTATTATTAGTTCTCTTTTCGAATCAAATTTGAAAATATTTTTATGATAAAATACATGCCGTAAATTTTAGAAAAACTAGTAAACTTAAAATAAAACAAATAATCAAAATATTAAAGGTAAATATAAAATGGCTTTGAGCACTTTCAAAGATTCTCAAATATAAAAAAATCATACTTTTTTTTTCCTTTACGTTTCAAATTATTAGGGACACGTTTGGGGCAGCATATAAGTGCAGTGACGTTTTTGAAAACACTGTATTACCGTTTAGTTTATGAGTTTTGTCTGATTATCCGAAAATGCGGTTTCATTTTTATACTAAACGTAGGTCGCGGGTTGAACCCCGCGGTCGACCCGTGAGCCGCGTTTCAGGATAAGCTGTTTATTCTGAAACACACAAGCTGCCCCAAACACACCNTCCTTTACGTTTCAAATTATTAGGGACACGTTTGGGGCAGCATATAAGTGCAGGGACGTTTTTGAAAACACTGTATTACCGTTTAGTTTGTGAGTTTTGTCTGATTATCCGAAAATGCGGTTTCATTTTTATACTAAACGTAGGTCGCGGGTCGAACCCTGCGGTCGACCCGTGAGCCGCGTTTCAGGATAAGCTGTTTATTCTGAAACACACAAGCTGCCCCAAACTAACCCTAGGCCATATCCTTGAAACAAATTTTGAAAATATACAAATATTTGACATGACATTACTAAAGTGTATTTTTAAGGAATAATCTCTCTCAAATGATGCAATCAATCAAAAGAAATTGCCCTTATAACAAATCTATGCAACATAATAAAACAAATTATATTTAATTCAATAATATTAGATAAAAAGAAAATTGAATTTAATTCTTTCTTTTACTCGGCTATAAAAATTATTTCTTAAAATTATATTTGCATTTATTGTTTAAAACTATACTAAGAATGTTCTTCCTATTTTTGGTATAATATAAATGAACCGCTACATAAAATTTGTCCAACAAAATGTCTCCACAACACATATTACAATACAAAAATTCCTTCGAAGGATAACTTCTAGAGACATCTAAATACATATCACACAAATTTTTTGTATTTACATATTTATCATCTAAATTTAAATTTTCGTAATTATCACTTAATTATTTTCTTAGTACATAAAAATATGATTTTTATTACCTTCTAAGATTTTATTTCTACATANCATCTAAATACATATCACACAAATTTTTTGTATTTACATATTTATCATCTCAATTTAAATTTTCGTATTTATCACTTAATTATTTTCTTAGTACATAAAAATATGATTTTTATTACCTTCTAAGATTTTATTTCTACATATATCTTCGAATGAACGTGAATGCCTAGTAAGTGCCCAGTATTTCTACAGTGCCTGTGCACTTGCTAATGGCGGAGAAAGGGGGCAAGGGCGATCCTCAACCCAAGGGAAAGATTCTGAAGAAATCGGTAGTGACAAAGCCAGGTAGATGTCCTCTTATTTCCCTAATTTTCTTTGAGAAAATGTGGTTTGGTCAGGAGATGCTCGGCGGTGGCGGTGGCGGTTGCGGCGGCCTCAAGGTTTATTTTTAAGCCGATAGTTAGGGTTTTGGGTTTTGGTTGAGAGGAGAAATTTAATTTTAATTGTTTATTGTTGAGTTGTCTTCCGCGGCGTTTGGTTTTGAAATATTTATCTGGGTNCCTACCTTTGATTGAACCATAAATAAATTTTTCCAACCCAGTACTCGGATCTTTATAACAAAGTTGGTATAATTGTAGTTTAATAATATTTAACTTGAAATTTTCATGACATCCTTTTATTGTATTATGTATCTCAGTTTTTTTTCATTTTTTGTTCGGGGAATTTGCATACTTATCGTTATATTTTTTATATACATCTAACTCCTAAACTTTGATATTTACATATGCGGTTACAAAACTCTAATTAAACCACCAACATTTATATATCGTTTCAACAAGGGATATGTATCAGGAGGTCTAACAAAGAAAACGTAATGTGCCATATCTGACTAGAAATAACATAGAATATTTACAAGAGATGCATTGCTTGAATAAATTAATAGAAGCTATATTGCATAAGGATTCTTTAATTAGTCTGGTAAACTTTCGCAAGCATACTGTTAAATTCAAATTTATCAAACATTTAAAAAATAGAAAGTGTGCCAAATGAATAAAAACATTCNTAAACTCTAATTAAACCACCAACATTTATATATCGTTTCAACAAGGGATATGCATCAGGAGGTCTAACAAAGAAAACGTAATGTGCCATATCTGACTAGAAATAACATAGAAAATTTACAAGAGATGCATTGCTTGAATAAATTAATAGAAGCTATATTGCATAACGATTCTTTAATTAGTCTGGTAAACTTTCGTAAGCATACTGTTAAATTCAAATTTATCAAACATTTAAAAAATAGAAAGTGTGCCAAATGAATAAAAACATTCCACATGAACTCCTCAGTTACGAGAGGACACTGACTATTCCCTAAATGTGGTATTATATTGCTGTTAGAGGATGTTCTGTAGGTTTTTGTTACAAACTATTGTTTTATTTCTTACAATGTTAGACGATATACTAGAAATGATTCCATGTGAATCTATCCTTTGACACTCTGAAACCAATGAAGTAGGTACACCTATACCATCAATAGTTCCAATGGTATCTTTAAAGAGATTGTGAAATTATGTGTTTTGTCAAAAGTTAGAAGATCATATTACATGAATATGTGGATTATAATACTTTTGGAGTGGCTAAAATTGGGCGTTATTGTGGATGCGATTATGCCATGCAGTATCATCCGGGGATAAGATTGCAAAATTATTCTTGAATGAAATGATAGCCTTAAGTTTGGAGTTTCAGTCTGAATAGTTTCTAAGGACTGTTAAAAGTGTTCATATNATTATTGTGGATGCGATTATGCCATGCAATATCATCCGGGGATAAGATTGCAAAATTATTCTCGAATGAAATGATAGCCTTAAGTTTGGAGTTTCAGTCTGAATAGTTTCTAAGGACTGTTAAAAGTGTTCATATAGTTGGCAATAACTATGAGTTTGTACAACCATTCTCGGAAATATTCAAAGGCGCTCACCGGTAGGCATATTTTGTGGAAAGTGAGATCTTGATTGTCATGGATATCTGAAAGATGTGTACACGCAACTAGTGGAAGTTTGAAGCAATTTTATCTCATAGTTGAATGCATAACTAGAACTTTGGCTATGTGGATACGGGAGCGTCGGTTCCGCATTTCCGCGGGATCACGAGAAGACCCATGATACGTACTGTAGGGGAGCTTCCAGAGCCGCTCGTTTTTTTCAATTTCAGCTTATTTCTTTCCTTTTTTATTTATTTCATAATTCTCTATTTTTAATTAGGTTATTTTCCTATTAAAAACCTATTTATAAGTTCTATTTTGCTAATTTTAAGGACAACTTTTGTTTTTGTGTGTTTTGGAAGTTATAACATCTAAATTCTTTTTTAAGAGTGCTATAGCCTATTCTTTTTGCAAGTGTTGTGTTTGCATCTTGTTCAGGAACAGATGGTGGAACCTCATCGTCGCCCGTACTTCACCATTTTGTCGTTCAAACACTGTTTTCAGTCTAGACGGTGGCCAAACTCCATCAATTTATTGTCCAACAATAGATTTCACCCCTATCCCCTTTCGAACGTCCTGTTCGTACGATTCCGCAATTACCTCTTCATAAAACCCACTTTTTAAATACCTTATAGGAGTCATAGAACAGTGTCATTTGGTATCAGAGCTCGAAAAATCCTAACTTGATAGGGATTTATCTTTCCTATGCATAAATCTAAAATCTACATAACCTAAATCATAAGCCAACTCAATGCCCAAGTCATTCTTATTATAATTCCTAGCTCTAACCTAAAATTTCAAAATCTAACCTTTTTACATCCACAAAAGATTCACTCTGATACCTATCTCTAAAACTCTAAGCCTCGACCAACTTTTGATCTACAATCCTATACTCGTTGAAAATTTGATCGAGAGAAAATGACACAGTGCCGCCTAGGATGAACTTGCAAAGAAGTGTCCAAGGGCTTATGATGAAAGATATGTAAAGAAAAATCCTCCGACTACAAAAAAAAAATTAGCTTTTGAGAGGAGACAATCTAGAGAGGTCATCCATAACCACAATAATGACTTACCAGATCGAGAGGAGAAATTGAATATTTTCTATCAAGAAGTTTCTAAGAATGAAGAACCAATACCTCAACAATTCAACATGGAATATCAGAGAAGTCAAGATTTTTGAGTGAAGGTTGATTGGCTGGATTTTGACGGTTACATTGATTTGAACGAGTTCATCAAATAACTCAAAAAGTAAAACAAGTTTTTGAGTATAATGACATTCCACCTAACAAAAGTGTCTAGTTAGCTGTTGTCAAGTTAAGAATGCTTTCTTATGGTGGGTGGACCTGAAACATGATGAAATGAGAGATTCAGTGTAAGTACTTACCGACATATTATAGACATGACACGTTTTTGAGAATCTATCAGCTATAATAGAAAGATCTCTAAGTAGAAGAGTACACAACTGAGTTTGAGAGCTTACATTAAAGTGCGAACTTGTGAAGCTTGATGAGAATATCATAACTTCGATATCTGGAAGATTGAGATTGTTCATTGGTAATGTGGTAGAGTTAGAACCCTTGTGGAAGTTACAGGATGTTCAGACCGTGACTCTGAATGAAAGAGGCAACACAACAATATCAAGTCCATATCACCCTTCAAATAATGTTCGATTGAACATCAAGAGTATACCCATTGGAGCACACTCAAGCTGACCCCTTATGAAGAAAATCAGTTCAGAATTCAAGAGAAATGGTAAGCACTCTCAAATGTCGCCCCCAAGAAGTGTTTCAAGTGCTATGGTTTTGGGCACATTCCATTTGATTTCCTAAATAGGAGAGATTTTTTTTCACTGAGCTTGGATTAGTTGAAGAAATGGACAACGCCACATGAGAAAATGAAGATGTCAGAGAGGATATCAACTTTTAGCCGGCAAGAGAGAGATGCTAGTGATTTAATTGGTCCTTTCATATGGACCAAATGCTGCAAAGTATTGACGAATCAAGTAAGTATATGTGTCATCCAAGTAATATATGAAACAAAGTCTGTGTATCGATCCCATAAGGAACAAGTGAATTTCCAAAATGTGAAAATTTCTAACCTATTAGTTTCTAGTCTAGCTTGAAACTTCAATTGTTGGTGACTTGTTGAAAGTTTCTAACTTAATTTTTCGAAAATGAAAATTCTAATTTAAATTGTTAGAGGTTACTCTAGCAAGTGAAATATCCCGGTTCGGATCCTAAAAATTTAGGGTTGACACAGTGATACTTAAGAACAAAATTCTTCCCTTGAAATGTACATGTTGTATTACTATAACAAAAGGATTACAAAAAAAAGGGAACCAAGCCCTTGCAAAATATGAGCTCGGTTAAAATCAAGAGAAAAAAAAAAAATTGAATTATCAACATTCCTAACAAAAAAAGCTACCATGTATAGCATTTTGAGCACAAATACGAGCAACTATATTTTGTCTTCTATCTATATGTTGGAAAAGAACCTGTTTGAAGGAGGTCAAAAAAGAGAGGTCTTCAATGTCGAGCAAGTGTATCCACCGAGTACGGTTGTTATAGCATGTTGAAGCAAGGTGATGATGTTCATGTTGTCACTTCCAATAATAATTGCCCTGACTTCATACATCCAAGGCTTTAAATGGTGCTTGATAGATAGGACCGCTTGGAGTTCAACATGAGCGCTGTTCACATGAGCGCTGTTCCAATGTTCAGTAGGATGAACGATGGCCAAAATCATGTAACCTTTCTCATTTCTGATAACAATGCCAATGCCACCAGCATAAGTTGGGGTTTACCACAAAGGGGCATGCGACAGTCGAACTACTGGTTGGTGCCCCATTGCTTCGAAAAATGGAAATTCAGAGTGGAGAATAGCACTTCCAAAGTTGATGAAGCAAGGACTGTTGGAGTACCGAAGGGTTTCTGGTGATTTTTAGCATTTATGGCTTGCCATCATTGGTAAACAGCTTTGCAAAAAAAGAAGAATAAGACCGCAATTATCTTTTTGTGCTTCCGTGGCCCCAAAATAACCTCCTGCAGGCTATCGAATCCGGGAGTAAAATAACCCCAATGCTGCAGTTTGAGTTGGATATCCTGTAGGACTTTGCATGGAGCAAGAATATGTCGTTCATCTTCATCTTGCATTGCATCCCCACGGGCTTTCTTGTCCTCAGCCAGACCGCTCTTAAACAGCCAATTTTTGGTAGGAATGGCGTCCAGAGTGAACTGCCACCAAAAGAAATTTTCATGGGGGTGTATTTTGAGTTTCTTGAGGCATAAAAATCTTCTGTGCTGATCACCAATAGTGGCCTCGTGTGCAGGAGCTCGATTTGATCATTGAGATGTTGGTTATATATTTGGATTTGAGAGATGCGCTGAAATAGAGCTTTCCCAAAGTATAGTTGAAGTTGCTAAAGGTCCCATGTGCCGTTAGAAAGAAACTGCTCGACCTTCAATTGCTTGGACATTTATGAAAGAAGGCTATCTACAAGAGGTTCATCCAAGATCCACATATGGTTCAGAATGCTGATGTTTTTACCATTAACAATTTTTCATCTTACAATAGGCCACAGGTGTTGCACCCCATCAGTGATAATTTTCCAGGTGATAGAATTACCTCTTTTATAAGAATCTATCCATATGTTATTTACATATTTCGGTTCCAGCATTTGGTGAAGCAGAGAATCACGATTGGTAGAATAATCCCAAGCAAGTCTGGCCCGAAGCAGTCTTTGCCATCTGGTGGGTGCGTGAAAGCCCAATCCACCCATAGTTTCAGGCTTGCAAAGTTCCGCGCAGGCAACATAGTGTAACCTCCTGGTGTTACCCTCTTTGTTACATAGAAGGTTTCTGCAGGATTTTTTAATGTCTTGAATAATAGACGTTGGCACCTCAGTGTGAGTAGACATATAACTTGGCGTCAATAGTAGAAGAATTGATAGAGGGTTGTTCCACCCGCAAGGGAAAGGTGGCAAAGATCCCATGTATTTAATTAAAGATTGGTCTTCTGGATAAGGCTTTGGAATTTCGACCTATTTAATTTTTTAAGGGAGAGAGGGATTCCCAAGTATTCCATATCATCAACACGCCTGAAGTGAAGANGGGCTTTGGAATTTCGACCTATTTTAATTTTTTAAGGGAGAGAGGGATTCCCAAGTATTCCATATCATCAACACGCCTGAAGTGAAGAAAGTTGGTAACTCTTTTTTTTTTCCCGAGGATCATGAGCTTACTAAACATGATGGCAGATTTGTTGCAGTTAATTTTTTTCCGTCCTTTGCTACAGTCTTGAAGGATCCTATAAATGAACTTGGCAAGTCTCAAATTAGCATCAGAAAATATCAATATGTCATCAGCATAGAGGAGGTGAGATAAACGAGGGCAATAAAAAACCTAGGATAATCAAACAGTTTAGTTCCCTAAATCTGGTGAAATTCCCAAAGAATGTGTATTTCTTCAAATAATAATACAAAGACTACAACTACAAGTAATATTTCTATTCTTTTAGTTAATGAACTACCCTAGTTGTTCCACTTCAAATTCTTCTAAATCTCAAAGATAACGTGTTTTAATTCTTGAAATCATCAGATTGAAGGTAAAATAAGATTAAAAGGATAAAATACCTCCATAAACATTCAACGAGCAAATAACGTATTTATATAAAAAAAACCTAAATTTTTTTATTCACCAAATCAGGAGAAAAAATAGATTTAGTGAGTACTCATGTCTTGAAATAACAAAATGAATGATTTATTTATCAAAGTAAATAAATATACAACGTTTAAGAAGAAACAACCAGATTACAACCTTGCGATGCTAAATTATGTTCGTCTTCCACCGATCGTCACTATTTCCCTCAATCTTCTTTCCTTACAAAAATCTCAATCTCTTA
>JXCR01099369.1:0-69821 GCA_002079205.1 Phalaenopsis hybrid cultivar
TTTTCTCCGCTCTAACCTAAAAGTCTGTCAGGAAAGTAAGCTTGCTAGCACCATTCTACCTGCACTTGTTTCAAAAAATAAGCTTGCTTGCTCCAACCAAAATATTTACATACATACCACTAAATTCATATGTATTTATATATCCAACTCTTAAAATTTACATTTGAATAAAGTTTTTCATCTATATATAACGTGGTTGATGGCGCCCGGAGGTGGTGGGGCTCGGTCCTCCGCCAATTCCCGTCGTGTTGGATGCGTTTCTTTTGATTGAAAGGAGTCGTCACTCTATTTTTTTATATTTATTGTCATAATCTCCAGTTAACTCATTCTCTTGAATCATGTCAAGGATTTCAAGATTTTATGAGACTAAGAGAAGGAAGAAAAGGGCTAAAAATAGAAAACTTGAAAAAAAGAAATGTCGAAAGGATTTTTCATTGTAGTGAACATTATAGAGAAATGATTTCTCATATAAGGAAAACCACATGAAAAATAATTAACCGTAGATTATTGTTGTATCACCTATTTCGAGTTCTTAATTCTCTTATAGAAGCAGACTCTTATAGTTAATTAGATCTTAGAAAGTTTAAAACTATCTAAGAAAACTCTTGATTTTGGTTAACACTCGTTATCCTAAGAAATGTCAAGGTCAAGGAAAGAAACATAAAGTGTTTTATTCCTAGGGTAATATTTTTTCTAAAAATCTGATTCTACCCTAAAGGTTTTGTTTTTTTTTTTTGTTTTTGTCATGTCGTTTTATTTTATTTTGTCATTTTTGATTAGTTTTGTTGTTGTCATTTTGTTGTATAGGTTGTTGTTTTGGTTTTGTTTTCTTGAGATTCCGCTTCTGAATGTTGTTCTGCAAAACAGAGTTAGCACACCCTATAACATGCAAAGGAGATTTAAAACAATTTTTTTCTTATGTCTCCAATAAACCTACAAAATGGAACACGATTAGCACAAAATCATGTTTATAGATTTATCAGTTTTAGTTAGCTATTTAATTTGTTGAATAATTTTTAAATGGTCTGGCCAAGATGTCTATGACTCAGTCGTCTTGAGGCCTTAAAAATATTCAGATTTACTTATTCCACAAGGTGTTTAAACCAAGACCGGAAGATTCTTATCAATAACCACAGATTGTGTCATCTAAGAAATCGTCGTAAATCTGAACATTGAGGTTCAAGTTGCGTTTGGTTATCTTTGTTTATAAGGATCTGTTTTATGTTTTGATGTCTTATTCGGACTTTAGGGGTTCTAAAATTTTAGGTTGTTCAAGATTTATTAGTCGATTAATTTTTGTTATCTTTTTTTTTTGGATGACCTGATCAGGATCTCATGGTTTCATTAGTCAAATCTAGTTGCATTTTTAGGTTCAAGTTTACATTTTATTGTCTTTTAAGGAGGATTTTATATCATTTACGTTCATGTAGATGGGTTGTCATTTATTTTTGGTCTGATGTCGATTAGACTTGTAGAAGTTTAATTACGACCTAAGATTTAGGTTTAATGTCAGTGAAGATTGATGTCAATCAATTTGGATAGAACCTAAGGTATGAGGATGATTCAGAACCTAAAGTTTAAGTCCAATGTAAGTAGGACTTAATATAATTTAGGTTTAATGTACCTGATCCCGACTTTTATATGTCAATGCGATGTATGTGATTATATTCCTAATTTTTCCATACTTATAGTTCTTACTCGACAATATCGCCAGAAACTTGATCACCAACAACAACTATGAAAAAACTTGACTTTGAAGCACATAAGAATATAATTCTTATATTTAAATATGGGATACTATGTAATTGTATGTATCATTATCAAGTAATATATGACTTTTTGATTAAGCCCCGAATATCAAACCCACAGGGACAACAACAAAAAATCATAAGAAATTAGATAACAATTTCTACTTAGCAAAATATTCTTACTCAAACTTTAGATGTTTTATTTGGAATGAAATTTCGATTCTTTTTGTAATTTTTTTTAATTAAAAATAAAATAAACAACTAACTAAATTTAACTAGATACTTGTACGATGAAAGCAATATATATAAATAAAATATTTTTTTCCTTATCATGAATCAGTAACAAGTATATAAATTCTGTTATGGAAGTATTCAAATTGTGTTGTGTTAAATTGGAGCAATAATATTTTTTAACCTTACTTGTTAAAAAGAACATTGACTAATTTAAACTTTGAATAGTCTTGAATACGGATTTGATAAGGAAGATACTAGCTCTTACTGTAGAGTTCCCTCTTCTCCCTCCACCTGAAGGCTAACATCTCGTATCAAAACCTAATGATATAAATCAAATTAGAGGCTTTAGCCTGTCACTGTAAAGTCCTCTAAGTCTACACCCTTCAAAGTTTATTTCCTTATTCATTTGCACTCAATCATATGGTTTACATTTTCCATCATACAATTTCATGTGAATCTTACCATTTGTTAACTGAGATAATACCATCTCGGATCTTACATATTCTTACAACAGGTAGTAACATCTTAATTGGCCAAATCAAGAAGTAAATGAAGTAATTATCACAACTTATTCCAACATTAAAGACTAATACTTCACACTACATCCATCCAATTCTTAATCAATTATCATTTTAGGGAAAAATACTCAGAATTCTTGGAGAAAACAGAACCACACTTAAGTTTTAAAGTACAAATCATGCAAACAAATAAGAAGTCTAAACTAAAACAAAATATAGTCAGAAAGATAAAAACTTATCTCAAATCCTATTCAACAAAGTCTACATGTTCCTTTGAATCTCTTTCTTCACTTACAATACAAACCACAACTTAAATAAAAAGAAAAGGGTTGGTGGCAGTAGTGACAGCATGTGAAATGGAATTGGCAATGATGGATGATGGCTCTCTTCATCTTCAATCCAAGTGTTCTTTTATAATTTTCCAAAAGGTGACTTGGTGTCTCTACAAAATGTGTCCACATTTAATGAATCTTCTAGAAATTGCCTCTTCTCAAAAGCCAATTGAATGAATTTTCTTGTCCATTAAGTATTTCCCACATTTTCACCAAGGTTTTCTTCAAACACGTCTTCAAAAATTCAATCAAATTCATTGAATCATCAAGTAACTACTTATGGCGCTTAAACGCAAGATACTGGGTGCTTAGGCTCAGCTTCCTCTATTTCATTGGCGCTTAAGCGCCAGTTTTGGATGCTTAGCCGCCTTAGTTCAATTTAACACCTACTTCATTTTTGCTCCAAATTTGATCCCTTTTTACTTTTTTCACCATTTTTCATTCATTTGATTGTACCTAAAAATAAAACACACAAATACCATTCATTAAAGTACAATATCTCAAAAAATAGGTATGAAAATGTATACATAAAGACAATATATTTTAGATATATCAGTACCTAAGGATTTAAAATCGTTTAAGTCCAATGTAAGTAGGACTTAAATTTGTTGTAGGTTCAATGTAGGTAGAACATAAGGATTTAAAATGGTTTAAGTTTGTTTTAGGTTCAATGTAAGTAGAACCTAAGGATTTAAAAAAGTTTAAGTCCAATGTAGGTTGGACTTAAACATGATTTAGGTTTAATGTAGGTAGAACCTAAGGTATGAAGCTGATTCATATTCAATATATAGAGAACATAAATTTTAATTCCAGCGTATGTAGGACTTAAGATAATTTAGGTTCAATATAGATATAACTAAACAATTGAAAATGGTTTAAGTCCCGTGTAGATAGAACTTAAGATGTTCTAGGTTCAATGTAGATAAAACCTAAGGATTTAAAATGATTTAAGTTTGTTTTAGGTTCAATGTTGGTAGAACCTAATGATTTAAAATGGTTTAAGTCCAATGTAGGTAAGACTTAAAAATGATTTAGGTTCAATGTAGGTAGAACCTAAGGTATGAAGAAGATTCTAGTTCAACATAGATAGAACCTAAAGATTAAGTCCAATGTTAGTACGACTTAAGATAATTTAAGTTCAATATAGGTTAAACTTAAAGTCTAGGTCAACATAAATAAATTGAACTTAAGATTTAGTTTAACTTGAGTTGAACCTAAGGGTTTGTGTTAACTTAAGCCCAAGTTGGGTTGAACTTAAGGGTTTCGGTTGAGTTAGGTTCAAGTTAGGTTGAACCTAAGGGTTAGAATTGATTAGGTCAAAGTTAGGTTGTACCTAAAGGTTTGAGTTTACATAGGTTCAAGATGGATTCAACCTAAGGGTTTGAGTTGAGTTAGGTTCAAGTTAGGTTGAACCTCTGAGTTTGTGTTGAGTTATGTTCAAGTTGGGTCGAACCTAAGGGTTTCAATTGAATTAGGTTCAATTTGGGATGAACCTAAAGGTTTAATTTGACTTAACTCTAACGTAGTTAAGACTTAAGAGTTTAATTAAATCTAATCTTAGATTTTACTAGGTTTGATATTTTATTAAACCTAACATGAGTAAGATTTAATTAATTTTACTTGATATGTTTAAAGTTGGACCTATTTGGGTTTTAATTTAATTAAGCCTAATATAAGTAAGGCTTAATATAGTTAATAGGTCTAATTAAGGTTATACCTTATTGAGGGTTAGTTTTGATTAAGCTTACTATAAGTGAGGCTTAATGTGATTAATTTGGTCTAATTTGGGTTAAACCTATTTGTGGTGTAAATTTGATTAAGCCCAATGTAAGTAAAGCTTAATTAGGATTAATTAGGTATATATAAGGTTAGACCTAGTTGAAGTTTAAGTTAATAAAGCCTAATTAAGGCTTAATGAGGGTTAGTTAGGTTTATTTATTGTTAAACCTAATTGAAGTTTATGATGATCAAGCCTTATGTAAGTAAGGTGATCCCGGTTGAATATAGTTGTGTAAATTTGATAAAGTTGACTCCGCTTTACAACAATGCCTAGAACTTTATGTGGTATTTTTGTAATAATAACGTTAAACTTTTAAGATTGTGATTCTACGCAAGTATACGTTTTAATATCAAGTAATATAAGACTTTCTGTTTAAGTCTTAAACATTGATCCCACGTGAAAGGTTTAAATTTGAAATGATAAATTAATTAGGAAATTCATAGAAATTAAATAAATTACTATCACTAATTTTGAATGTTTAAGATACTATCAAAGCTAAATTATTTAGTACAAGTAGAATTTAAAAATAGGGTTTAAAATTAATAACTACTAAATTATGTTTACGTGATGAAGTTTCCTAATTTGAAAAAGCTTCTTTCCCACTACAATGAGTTTTTGGTGAAATGAGATGAGATAAATAATTTAAATATGTATTATAGTAAATAGAAGCAATTTTAATTCTCTACGCTGGTTCAGTGTTATAGAAAATCATTGGCAAATCTTAGGTTTAGTCCCTAAATCCGTGGCTAGGTTAGGAGGATACTGGCTCCCACACCAGGGCTCCCACTACTTTTCTCCTAAAGGATAAGTTTCACTTTAGTTTTTAAACACTAAGATTGAATTGGTGATTTTTAGTCTGTCACCTTAAAAATTTCTAATTTTACACCCAAAAAATTATATTTCTCTTTTTATTTTCACTTTATTCCATGAACGAAATACTCCTTCATGGACTTAAAAGTGATTCTCACTCTGTTGTAGAACTCATACTTCATTTTCCGGATCATATGTTTCACAACATATTTTAACAGTTCAATTGTCCAGATCAAAAAGTAAATTAAGAGCGGAGTTGAAAAACCATCACAATTTTTTTTAAATTTTAATATTGGCACATCCACATTATCTCTTCATTTCACCATATCTCAGAGTAGGGAGAAAGATAAGGGAAACTACTTTTACTTCATGAGAAAGATACAACAAAACACAAGTTTAATGTATAAAAGAAAGTTCATACAATAATAATAAACAAACGACCATATCTAAAACTCTTTCTCAAAGCAAATCCATTATAGCCTCTCTTAGGAAATGTTGGAAGAAAAAATCTCCCACCTCTCTTCCTCTCCAACACTTCTTAGAGAAGAATTCACACTTAAACTCGCCAAAAAAACTCAAAACTATAAAACAATAACTAACTAATGGTATGGAATGACGTGGAATGTAAGTGTGTGAAGAGGAAAACTGAAATGAGTGGAAGAATTTGAAATGGTGCGAGGGGGGCGGGATTGAACAAATTTTGGCCCTAAATAGAGCCTAGGTCGGTTCTCCAATAAGTGCATCCAAAAACTCTTCAGAAAGCATCCAAATTTGTTGAATCTTCTAGAAATAGGCTCTGCACCGACAATGGCGCCGTCGGCGCCCATTCTGGCGCCATCGGTGCCAAAGGCCATCTATTTAATTCCTTGTTTTCTGTCAAACAACGTAGTCGGCACTGACTAATTTTTTAAATTCTCCATTTTGATTCTAAATTTCATCCTTTTTGCTCCAAGTTCTCAAAATCAACAAACTGCATAAGAACATACAAATTTCCTTCCATTAAAGTGCAATATCACCAAAAATGAGTATAAAATATGGGTCTAAAATGGATATATTTTTGGTGTATAAAAATCACCCAAATTTAAATGTTATTTGTCCCCAAGTAACTCTTTAACTACATAAAAATATGACTAATGGTAAAGATTTTAACTTCTAGATTTTCATATCTTAGTTCATTAAATATAATAGCATCACTTAATAAAAGTTCAAAATAACTCTAGTTAACACTAAAGGTATAAGAATATTTAGCAGTCAAGTCTAAATTTTTTTATTCTCTATTCTGTTCAAGTAAAATTGTAAATTATTCATATTAAATCTATTTAGAATATTCAAATGAAAAGAACTTCATGAAACTTTACTAGTAAATATGTTAATACTTAAATATAAGTTTAGAAAATGCAGCGAAGCCTTCTTCTTTAAGTTTATTCAAGTAAAACTAATTTTTAATTAGGCATCTCCTCAAGCTTCTCATCACATCTTTCTTCTTTTCTTTTATTTTTCATTTCTTTTTTTTTCTTTCTTTATTTTTCTATTTTTTTTATGTGAGACTTATTATATCTAGATAGTCTTTAATGATTTTGAACTTCTCTATTCTCTTCTTAAATTAAAATTTTTTTCACATTTCTTCACTTTATAAATTTATATTAGCTTTAAAGATTTTTAATACTTCAAAAATGTAAATTCCCTTACTTAAAATAGAAAATCATAATCTTATTCTATCATACCAAATATCTTAATCTCTAAAATTAACATTTATTATTGAAAATTTTACTTAATTTTACTATATATTTAGAAACATAGATATAGTTATCTAAAGTTACCCTCTAATACGAAAGGTCATGTTAAATTGTTTTAAAATATTTTGAAAATATAACTAATTGAGGACAAATAAAATTAAGTTTCTTTTCTTTAAAAAGGAATTTGTCTTCCCCCAAAACTTGAATTTTTAAAAGATTTTAAATGAAGAACTAAAAAGTTAAGGGTTAAATAAAACATTTAATACATAAAGAAAAGACATACCTGTTGAAGGTTCTGATTTGAAATTTAACTCTGAAATATTATAGGTGCTAATATGAAAAGATACAAGAAGTAAAAGATTAAATAGCACATAATACATATAAAAATTTGTTGAGAAAGATTTAACTACAAATACATCAAATAAATTACTAAAAACTAATAACTTTTAGCATATTCACAAATATAAAGTTCACAACACAGCATACAACGGAAATAAAGCATCACAGTCCACAAACAAATAGTCTCAACAATAAAGTACAATTAAACATAAATAAAAAAAAATCTAACTAAAACATCACCAATCATCGTCTTTTACCTCAACTTCTTCCAAATCCAAATTCAGCTGCTGATATGGAGTAAAAGTAGGGTGAGTAGGAAACTAAACTGAGTGATCACCCTTCATGAATCTGACCATTGCATCATTATAAGCAGCATCATATTCAAACTTCTGTCTTATCAATTCATCAAAGTGAGCATTTCTGCCCTCCATATTTTTCATTATATGATCCATTCTCAAAATATCTCCCTGTTAGATTATCATTTGCTTCATAAGTTCTTGGATAGTAGGGGTACTAGAAGTACCTGAACTTGAAGGAATATCCCTGGTCCTACTTCCAAATCTCCATCCAACATGAGATTCATAAGTCTTTATATTCGTAGACCCAATAGGTTTTAAAGGTTCAATCCTCTCCTCATCTGGTCTAAAATCAACTCTTGCCTGTTCTCATAGTGTGAAGATTAAGGCAGGGTGTGCTAAACCTCCAGAAGTCTCTCCAAAAGTAATAGATTGAGTGTTCCTATAAATAATAGAGCCTACATCTATCCTTTTCATCTATTGGATACATAAGTTTAAGATGGCTATATCTCTTGTAACCTCACTATGATGATTTGTTGGTTACTACATTTAACACTTCGGTTCTTCCAAAAATAAGATAGTCTCAGCCCTTAGATACCACGTTTAACATAGAAAGAGGAAAGTTTACCTTAACACCATTCCTTAATTTCTAGGTTCCTCTTCCATCAGTAAGAAAAAAAGTAACCTCATCCAAAGCCTCATTTGTAGTAGAAAACGATTTATACTTGCAGTTATACACATCTTACAACAGATAAAATTCATCAATCTTTGTTGGAGTAAACTCCACCATTTTCCCTCAAAAAAACATATAGTCTTCAGAAGTCTCCTTGAAATTGGCGTAGAACTCCATCACTACACTAATAATCGCCTCGACAGTAAAGTAGCAGAAATTCTCCCACTGCCGAGCATTGATTAATCTCTCGACTTCTCCTCCCTAATTTTTAAATCCTCGATCCAGAATCACTTTTTTAGTTGTATGTAGACTATTGAAGCAAATGTTGGCCTTGTAATTGACAAACTTTTGATCATCAAAATCCACCTTTCTCTTTCCTTTGCACATTCTAGGTGCCATGGTAAATCCAAATAAATTCCCAAAAATTCCAAAAATCACAATGTAAAATGTTTTAAACTTAAATCTACTAACGAAGAGTTCTTCACCAAAGTATTTTCTCAAAATCTTCCAAAAAAAATCTCAAGATTTCATATCTCAACAATGTAAGATAAATCCTCGGTGAAAATCAAAAGTTTTGAGTTCAAATTGTAGCTCTTACCTAGAGAAGATGAAATCCAAATTTTGTTTGCCATAAAATTGCCTCAAATCCGAGCAATAACAAACCCTAGGTGCAAAAACCGGAGGTTGAAGATGACTCAAGGGGTAAAAATGGTGTTTCACTATGGAAATTATGAAATTTAAGGGTGTTTGGGTCTGTGCGCATCAAGGGCCTGTCGGCGACCATGCCGGCGCCGTTGGCGCTAGTGGCCAAAAAAATTTTCTTTTGATTTTTTCAATTTTTAATTTTCTCTTAATTTACTCCAAATTTTATTTAGTCTTTTTGAACATTAATTTTTATCTAAAAATAATTCACAAACAAACATTTTCACAAACAACCCCAAGCTAATTTTTATATATGAAAAAACACTTTTTACAAATACATTTTTCTAGTCACATTTCCACATCCTCAAAGAAAACTAAATTATAATTCATCATCAAAATCAAACCACAACACTAGAATGCTGACACAAAACTATTTGCATAATCAAAGTTCTAATGCAAAGTAAAGTAAATCAAATCCACACAATTACATTAAAACATAAGTATTTTAAAATAATAGAGAGTCAAACTTCTTTAATTAATCTGCCTCATATTCAATACTTTCTCCTCCTCTAATATCTCTCATAGACTAATAATGGACAAATAAAATGTAGAAGGGTCAGTATCAAAATTGATCAGTCAAATTTTATTTGATCTATCCATTTTTCTTGAACATCTGCACCAATTATGTTTCAATTGTCCTAGTATGGTCAACGTTCTCCATCATTCTTCAATCTAGGTGATAAAAAAGGTAGTTAAGATTTCATATTGCATTCTATTTTCTTCATTCTCTTCTCCAAAGTTATTGAACTTCCAACTGTTGGTGGCATGTGATAAATGGTCCAAAATACAATCTAATGCTTCATTTCCATTCCCTATATAATTTCCATCAATAAGAATCATGGGCTCCCAAGGTAGTAAAACTTTTTCCCAACTTTCATATGTAACTTGAGATTGACTACAAAGTAGGAAACTTGTAGAACAATGCCCAAGTTCATATAGTGGCCCATTCATAATAATACCCATAACAGATTTGAAAATAATTGATGCTACATCAATGGGTTTTTCCATTTGAATGCAATAGTTTAAAATGACACTTTCTCTTGTAACTCTACTAATCTTCATGGTAGGGAGTATTTTTGCAAATATGAAGAAATTCCATTATTTTGAAATTGGATTAAGCAGCGAAGCAGAGAAATTAATGTATCCTTCATCTCTGATTTCCCAATTATTATTTTCATCCGTCAGAAAATTATATACTTCTTGCATCATATCTTTCTTTGGGATAAGATTTTTATAATGACATATTGAAACGTTTTCTATCATAAACAAATCATTAATCTGAGCCGAAGTAAATGGTACAGCCTTACCTCGAACGAAGACAACTCTCTGGGTAATTCTATGTAAGTTAGCATAAAACTTCTTTACTACAGGCACTACAACTATAGCGGTAGTGTAGCACAGAACTTCCCAACGCCTCTGTACAATTATTGTCTTGATTTGTGAACATAGGCTACTCACTCCATGATTGACAAACCCTCTCTCCTTGATAAGTCTCTACTTCATGATCACTTTTTTGTCAAATCTCTGCGTGTCAAAACTGATAAACTTTCTTCAATTGAAAACTCCACACCTTGAAGTTTTTCTAGAATTTGAATCCATGGAAATCGAAATTAGGAAGTTTTTGGACATCCAAGCCAGTTTTTGGGACTTTAAAAATACCTCTTGGTGGTTATTATAGAGCGAAATCCTGCGTCGTCGGCGCTAGAGGCCAAATTTGCGTCTGAAATTTTTTTGTTTAATTTGATTCCAATTTTTCCTCGAATACCAATATTTATCTTAATTTATGATATATAAACTACTTTAGGACTTAAATATACTATTATTTCTTAATAAATAAACACACTTATTAACAAAATAGTAATATATAGATATATAGATTTATATATGGGTTGCCTCCCACAAAGCGCTTGGTTTAACATCGTCAGTCCAACATACCATTTGTTTAGTTGGGTTGACTTAACATTAAAACTTCTTTAAATTGTGGTATGTGTCCTTCATAGTAATGTTTCAATCGATGTCCATTAACTTTAAATATAACTAGTGTTTATTCAGGTTGACCCAACAACATAATATCATTTAATTTAAGTTGATCCAAAAAATGTAGGGTTTCAACCTGTGACCATTCACTTTAAATATTTTCTTATTTTTATTATCATTGATATCCACAGCTCCAAAAGATAAAATTTTATCACAACAAATGAGCCCATCCACCTGGACTTAAGTTTGCCTGGAAAAAATCTTAATCTTGCATTATATAGCAAAACTTGTTGTCCTGGCTCAAAATTTTTAATAAGAATACTCTGATCATACCAGATCTTCATCTTTTCTTTATAAATCTTAGCACTCTCATAAGACAAGTTTTAGGATTCTTAATAATAACAGTTCCATAATGATAGACTTTAATCACTTTAAATGATTCTAACCATCTAAATTTTAGTTTTCCTGGAAATAATCTCAATCTTGTATTATATAATAGAACTTCTTAACTAAGTTCAAACTTCTTATTAATAATCATCTGATCATTCCATATTTTCATTTCCTCCTTACAGATTTTTGCATTATCATATGCTTCAATTCTGATCTCCTCAAGTTCATTAAGTTGCAATAATCTTTTCTCACCAGCATCTTTTAAAATAAAATTAAATTCCTTAATAGCCCCAAAATGCTTTATGCTCCAATTCTACTGGTAAGTGGCATGTTTTTCAAAAAATAAGTGTATGGGGACATTATTATAAGAGTCTTATAAGCAGTTTTCTATGCCTATAATGCACTATCTAATCTAGCAAACCAATCCAATTTATAAGGATTTATAGCTTTTTCTAAAATTTGTTTTATTTTACGATTCGATATTTCTGCTAGACGGCTAGTCTGAGGATGATAAACAGTAAAGAATTTATGCAGAATATCATATTTCTTTATCAATTTCTCAATTCTCTTATTTCTAAAATGGGATCCTCCATCTGTAATAATAACTCTCGACATTCCATATCTTGTAAAAATATTTTTATTTAAAAATTTTAAAACACTCTGAGAATCACATTTAGGTACACCAACAGCTTCAATCCATTTGGACATATAATCAGATAATTAATATATATAAGTTTCCAAATGAAGACATAAATGGTCCCATAAAATCTAATCCCCATACATCAAAAATTTCAACTTCCAATGTGTAATTTAGAGGCATTTCATTTCTTCTAGAAATATTTCCTGCTCGTTGACATTGATCGCATGTTTTAATATATTCATTAACATCTCTAAAAAAGAGTAGACCAATAAAATCTAACTTATAATATTTTATAAACAGTTCTATTTCTTCCAAAATGTCCTCCAATTTCAGAATCATGACATCTTTCAATTATTTGTTCAGTTTCTTCATAAGGCACACACCTCCTAATAATTAGATCTTTACATTGTTTATATAAATATGAGACATCCCAAAAATAGAATTTTGAATCATATATAAATTTTTTTAATGGTTGATTCTTAATGTCTGGTGGTAGAATATCACTAACAATATAATTTACTATACCGGCATTTGACGGTATATCTATTTCAACAATACTATATAATTGTTCATCTGGAAAATTTTCTAAAATTTCATTTGTAAAATTATTTAATATTTATTTTTTTATTCTAGACAAGTGATCAGCTATTTGATTATCATTTCCCTTTCTATCAACTACGAAAAATCAAACTCTTGCGGTAGAAGTATCCATCTAGTTAACCTCGGTTTAGCATCCTTCTTTTGCATTTAGTACTTAATAGTAGAATGATATGTATGCACTATACATTTAGTCCCAATTAATTAAGTTCTAAATTTATCAAAGGCTAGACAATAACTAATAACTGTCTTTCAGTAGCAGTGTAGTTAATTTGAGTCTTTATCCTAAAACAACTCCAATAGCACAATCACTAGCATCGCACATTATTTCAAATGGTTTCTCCCAATCAGATCGAACTATTATAAATGCAGTGATTAATTATTCTTTTAATAATTCAAATTCTTTTATGCATTCCTCATTAAATTCAATTTTTGTATCTTTTTTTCGAAGTTGGCATAATGGCTTAGTTAATTTAGAAAAATTCTTTATATAACGCCTGTAGAAACCAGCATGTCCTAGGAAACTTCTTACCCCTCTGATCGTAGTCGGTGGTAGTAATTATTCAATAACTTAAATTTTTGCAGGATCTACTTCCATGCAATTTTCAGAAATTTTATGCCCAAGTACAATTCCTCCTGCAACCATAGATTGACATTTTTCCCAATTTAATACTAGATTAATTTTTTTACATAATTCCAGAACTTTTTCTAAATTATTTAAGCATAATTCAAATGAAGTCTTGAACAAAAGAAATAATTGATAAATAATTCCATTCCATGCTCAATCAAATTATTAAATATTGACATCATACATCTTTGAAATGTTGCAAGTGCATTGCATTGTCCAAAAGACATTCTACAAAAAACAAATGTTCCACAACGGCTTGTAAATGTTGTCTTGTCTTGATCCTCAGGAGCAATTGTAATTTGATGATAACCGGTATATCCATCTTAAAAATAGAAATATTTATTTTCAGCCAATCTATCCAACATTTGATCTAGATAGGGTAATGGAAAGTGATCTTTCCTTGTGGTCAAGTTTAATTTTTTATAGTTTATAAAAATTTGCCAACCAGTAACTTGTATTATTAGAACTAATTAATTTTTCTCATTTACTTCAATGGTCACTCCTTTCTTTGGAACACAGTGAATTGGGCTCACCGAAGCACTGTCTGAAATATAATATATAATTCCAACTTCTTATCATTTTTAAATTTCTTTTTTAACAACTTCTTTCACTATTGTGTTTAATCTCCTTTGAGGATTAGATTTAGGTTCATATTGTTCATCTAATAAAATTCTGTGCATACAGATTGAAGGATAATTCCTATGATATCTATTAAATTCTATCCAAATGTCTTTTTATATCTTTTTAACATTTCTATTAATTTTTGTTCTTGAATTTTAGTTAACTCAGAAGATATAATAACAAGCAATGTAGATGCATCTCCTAAAATAACAAATTTTAAATGAGGAGGTAATACTTTCGTTCAAGTTCAGGTGGTTTAATACTTACATGAATAAGATTTTTATTATCATTTTCCAACAAATCCAAAGTTTCAAATTTGTCCTGAATATAATCTAAATTTTCTTAATTTATTTCATTCTCATTTTCATTAATATCTTCTTGCTTTAATTTTTTCGAACTCTTTCTTAAATTGCTCATTACTTAGATAATTAATAACTTCCATCCTAAAACATTCATTGTCTTTTTCTATTGCAAGATATTTCATAGCTTTTGCACTATTAAAATTTACTTCTTGATCATTAACTCTCATTATTAATTCTCCTTTTTACACATCTATCACAGCTTTCCCTGTTTCCAGAAATGGTCTCCCCAAAATAATAGGAATCTCTTTATCTTCCTCCATATCTAATACTTTAAAGTCTACAGAGAAAAAAAATTTGTCCACTTTTACTAATACATCTTCTATAACTCCTTCAGAATAAGTGATTGATCGGTCAGCTAACTGAAGAGTTACAGTAGTAGTGGAAATCTCTCATAAATCTAAATGTTTAAAAATTGATAGAGGCAAAAGATTGATACTTGCTCCTAAATCACATAAGACTTTTCCATAAAATTTTTCATCAATTACACAAGGCATAATAAAACTACCAGGAACCTTTAATTTTTCAGGAAGTTTTTTTGGATAATAGTGTTACACTCTTCACTAAGTACAACAGTCTCATGATCTGCAAACCTCCTTTTCTTATTTAATATATCTTTCATAAATTCCACACAACTTGGCATTTGTTCCAAAGCCTCAATAAAAGGAATTTTTATCGTTAACTTTTTTAGGATTTCCAAAAAAATTATAATTTGTTTGTCTTTATTCTTCTATTTTAGTTGTTGAGGAAACAAAGGTAATGGTTTTTCTTAAGGAAATTGTGTTTTTTTCATTTTTATTATAGTCACTTTCCATCTCTTCCTTCTCCTCATCAACTTCAGTTTCTCTTTGGATTCTTGTTTCAACTTCTTTTCCACTTCGTAATTGAATTCCTTTAATTTGTTCCTTATTTTGATCTTTTGGAGTAACCTCCACAGTACTCAAAAGATTTTAAAAAGGTCTGTTACTAAGTGCAGTAGCAGTATGTCCTAATTGATTTTCAATATTTATAATAGCAGTCCTTTGATTTTGTATTTGATTTCCCATATTCAACATTACCTCTTCCATCGTTAACTTCTTTTCCTTAACTTAGCAACCAATCCAATTTATAAACAAATTACCTTCTCCTCATTTTTATTTCTAATAGCAGTCCTTTGATTTTGTATTTGATTTCCCATATTCAACATTACCTCTTCCATCATTAATTGAATTATTAACCAATATGGTAGAGCATGTTGTGGACATTTTCTAAGAAGATCCTTAAATTTATGTCAGGCTTCATATATTGATTCCCCTTCAAACTGACAAAAAGATGTAAAATTGTTTCTAAGCTTAGCAGTTTTCGAGGGTGAAAAATATCTAGCCAAGAATTTTTGTGATAGTTCTCCTTATGTTCTGATAGGTCCAAGTGCTAAAGAGCTTAACCAAGCTTTGGCTTTATCCCTTAATGAAAAAGGAAGACATCTAAGTCTAACAACATCATTTAACACTCTGTCATAATTAAAACTATCACAAATCTCAAGAAAACTAGCAAGATGTAAGTTAAGAACTTCAGTAAATGTTCCTCCAAACTGATTATTTTGTACCATTTGGATAATAGCAGTTTAAGCTCAAATGAATTAGCAACAACATCAGGATCTTAAATAGTTAAGTGAAGTTTGTATGTTGTTGGATTAACATAATCTTTTAAAGGTCTTTGTCGATTTTCATTTATTTGATTATCTAAGTTTTTCACCATTTTGTGCAAGATTTTTATTTCTTTTTATTGTTTTCAAATTTTTCTAATAGTGCATTCTAATTTTGAATCGTAAGGTACTAAACTTTCAGATTCAATATTTCGTATAATCAAATATAATAAGCAAGGAAAAATTTCATAAAAATACTCTTAAATATATATATATATATATATATATATATCTTTTTTGNTGTCATGTTCCATTGAAGGAGGTATTACATAATTTCTTGTAGATGTTAAATGTCGGTTCTAGAAGAGGAATGTTGTGTGCTTGCATCCTATCCAAACAAAAAAACTAAAGGACTGCCATGATTCCATGTTAGGAAGGTCTTACACCCTATAGCCAAAAGATAGTAGATGTCATAATCCATTTAAAGAAGGCTTACACTGCTTTTTAAAGATGTTAAATGTTTGTATTTATCAATTTTGGGAAGGAATGCTATGCGACTTACATCTTATCTCAAGGAGTTTATTGATTTATGAAAATGTCATAAAAACATGTTATAGGAAGGCAATAGTTCCTTGTTGGGAAGGTCTTATATCCTACAATAAAAGAAAATATGACGGTCATGTTCCATTGAAGGAGGTCTTACATAATTTCTTGTAAATGTTAAATGTCAGTTCTAGAAGAGGAATGTTGTGTGCTTGCTTCCTATCCAAACAAAAAAACTAAAGGACTGCCATGATTCCATGTTAGGAAGGTCTTACACCCGATAGCCAAAAGATAGTAGATGTCATAATCCATTTAAAGAGGGCTTACACTGCTTTTTAAAGATGTTAAATGTTGGTATTTATCAATTTTGGGAAGGAATGCTATGCGACTTACATCTTATCTGAAAGAAATAACTATAGGTAAGCCATATCTTCGTGTCAGGAAGGTCTTGCATGCAACAGTTAGAAAGAGAGTTGATGCCATAATCCATTTAATTAGGTCTTATACTACAACTCAGAGATGTCAAATGTTGGCGTCAGTCAATTTTGGGAAGGAATGCTATGCGACTTACATCCTATCTCAAGGAAATAACTATAGAAAAGCCATATTTCTGTGTCAGGAAGGTCTTACATCCAATAGTTAGAAAGAGAGTACATGCCTTAATCCATTTAAAAAGGTATTATATTACAAACCAGAGATGTCAAATATCAATGTTTATCAGTTTTGAGAAGGAATGTTATGCGACTTACATCCTATCTCAAAGAAATATCATAGGAAAGACGTATCTCTGTGTCAGGAAGGTCTCATATCCAAAAGTTAGAAAGAGAGTAGACGCCAATATCCATTTAAGGAGGTTTTACAGTACTAATCAAAGATCTCAATGTCAGTTTTAGAAGAGGAATTATATGCGACTTACATTCTATTTCAAGGAAAAGACTAAAGGAATGCCATAACTCCATGTCAGAAAAAGTAGATGTCATAATCCATCTAAGGGGTTCATATACTACTTTTAAAAGATGTCAAATGTTGGTATTTGTTAGTTTTGGCAAGGAATGCTATGCGTCTTACATCCTATCCAAAAGGAATAACTATAGGAAAGCCATATCTCTGTGACAGGAAGGTCTTATATCCAACAGTTAGAAAGAGAGTAGATGGCATAATCCATTTAAGAAGGTCTTATATTACAACTCAGAGATGTCAGATGTTGGTGTCTAGCTTGTTTGTGAAGGAATGCTATGCGACTTACATCCTATCTCAAGGAAATAACTATTGGAGAGCCATACCTCTGTGTCAGGAAGGTCTTATATCCAATAGTTAGAAAGAGAGTAGATGTCATAATCCATTGCCAAGCCCTCCTGCAGCTAGAGGCAGACAAAGCTTCTCCCAACTAAACCAGTGAGCATGTTTGTGATTGCCTTCTAATAAGAATTTATTCAACATCACCTCTAAAGTTCTCTTTGTACCTCTTTTCATTGCAAAATATACATTGGGACAGATGCTAGGATACTTTTAATTAAGGTTAGTCTTCCTCCCTGAGACAAAAATGAATTAGTCCAACAAGAGGTTTGTTTGGAGATTTTAGAAACCACCTCATCAAATTGAGTATGCTTCTTCCTTCCTTTAATTAACTGTACCCCAAGATAAACCAATGGGTTAGTAGTAGATTTAAAGCCAATGAAGTCTTTAATCCAATTTTTGGTAGCAGGATGTAGCTTATTGCTAAAAATTAGTTGGCATTTCTTTGAATTCAGAGAGAGACTAGAGATCTGTTGAAACAAGTTTAGCAGATTAACCACCTTCTTTACTGCTGGTTTTGAGGCTTTAGAAAACAGTATGAAGTCATCAGCATAACATAGATGACTTATGGAAAAATTTGCTTTATTAGCAAATCTAAGATGTTCCCTTTCAGAAAAATGGTGGTTAAGAAGCCTAGATAAGTAATCCATAGCCAAAATGAAGATGTAAGGAGAGAGGGGGTCCCCTTGTTTAATTCCCCTAATAGCTTGGAACTGCCCTTGAGAATTACCATTAATAAGAATGGTATAATAATTATTGTTAAGCCATCTATGGATGATTTGGCAGAAGGAATTTTGAAATCCTTTAGCTTTAAGAACCTTCAAGATAAAATTCCAATTAATAGTGTCATAAGCTTTAGAGATATCCAGCTTACATATAAGATTACCCCCTCTGCAAGGCTTGTCAATATCCAGCAAGAGTTCCTGTGTAAGTAACACATTATCAGNTTAATTTGTATATTTTTATCTCTAAATTTTCTAATTTACCAAATTTATTTAATTTACCGTTACTTTCCCTGGCAACGATGCCAAAAACTTGATCCCGGTTGAATATAGTTATGTAAAATTTATAAAGTTGACTCTGATTTACAACGGTACCAAAAACTTGATATGGTATTTTAGTAATAATAACATTAAGCTCTTATGATTGAGATTCTATGCAAGTATACATATCGTTTTCAAGTAATATAAGAATTTCTATTTAAGTCCCAAATATCGATCTCACGGGAAAAGTTTAAATTTGAAATGATAAATAAACTAGGAAATTCATAAAAGTCAAATGAAATTATTGTCACTAATTTTGAATGCTTAAGATACTATCAAAGTTAAATTATTTACTACTAGTAGAATTTAAAAGCAGGGTTTAAAATTAATAACTACTAAACTATGTTTTTGTGATGAAGTTTTCTAATATGAAAAAGCATCTTACCCACTACAATGAGTTTTTGGAGAAATGAGATGCAATAAATGGTTTAAATATGTATTGTGCAAAATAGGAGCAAATTTAATTCTCTACCCTGATTTAGTGCTATAGGAAATCATTGGCTAATCTTAGGTTTAGTCCCCAAATCCGTGGCTAAGTTAAGAGGATACTGGTTCTCACTCCAAAGTTGCACTTCCCTTCCCCTGAAGGCTAACTCTCGCTTTAGTTTTTAAACACTATGATCGAATTAGGTATTTTTAGATCACCCTAGAAATCTCCAATTCTACACCCAACAAAGTATATTTCCCTATTTATTTTCATTTATTCTATGAACGAATTACTCTTTTATGGACTTAAATGTGATTCTCACTCTATTGTATAACTCAAACACCATTTCCCGGATCATATGTTTCACAACATATTTTAACAATTTAATTTGCCAGATTGAAACGTAAATTAAGAGCGAAGTTGAAAAACAATCACAATTTATTTTAAATTTTAACATTGGCACATCCACATTATCTCTTCATTTCACCATATCTCAAAGTATAGAGAAAGATAAAGGAAACTACTCAAACTTCATGAGAAAGATACAACAAAACACAAATTTTATATATAAAAGTAAAGTTCATACAACACTAATAAACAAACAAAACTTATCTGAAACTCTTTCTCAATGCAAATCCCTTTTTTATACGACAATAATAAAGAGACAACCCTTATCTGAAACTCTTTCTCAAAGCAAATCCTTTGTAGCCTCTTTTAGGAAATTTAGGAAGAATAAATCTCTTACTTCTCTTCCTCTCCAACACTTCTTAGAGAAGAATTCACACTTAAACTCGCCACAAAAACTCAAAACTACAAAAAATAATAACTAACTAATGGTGTGGAATGGCGTGGATCGTAGGTGTGTGAAGAGGAAAACTGAAATGAGTGGGAGAATTTGAAATAGTGCGAAAGAGGGGGAGTTTGATCAAATTTTGGCCCTAAATAGAGCCTAGGTTGGTTCTCCAGTAGGTGCATCCAAAAACACTTCAAAAAGCATCCAATTCATCAAATCTTTTAGAAACAGGCTCTACACCGACACTGGTGCCAGAGGCCATCTATTTAATTTCTTTTTTTCTGTCAAACGGCACCGTTGGTGCCCAGTCTGACCCTGTCAATGTTAATCAATTTCTTAACTTCTCCATTTTGACTCCAAATTTCATCCTTTTTGCTTCCTTTTTGCTCCAAGTCCTCAAAATCAACAACTTGAAATAAAACATACAAATTACCTTCCATTAAAGTGTAATATCACCAAAAATGAGTGTAACACATGAGTCTAAAAATTCATATATTTTTGGTGTATCATAAGGCTTAAGGTGATTAATTAGGCCTAATTTTGAAGTTTAGGATGATTAAGCATATTATATGTAAATCTTAATGAGGTTTAATTAGGTCAAATTAGGGATAGAACTAATTGAGGTTTAAGTTTAATTAAGCTTAATGTGAGTTTTAAATAGGTCTAATTAGGGTTACACCTAAGTAAGGTTTAAGTTTGATTAAGCCTACTGTAAGTAAGGTGTAATGAAGGTTAATTGATTTAAACATAATATGATTAAGGTTTAATAAGGTTTCATTAATTCTAACTGTGCTTTAGACATAATTAGGGTTTATGATTTTAAACATAATGTGATAAAGGTCTAACAAGGTTTAATTAGGTCTAATTATGGTTCAAACCTAATTAAGGTTTGTTGAGTTAAACTAAATGGGATTAAGGTCTAACAAGGTTTAGTTAGGTCTAAATATGGTTTAGACCTAATTAGAGTTTGTTTAGTTAAACATAATTTGGTTAAGGTCTAACAAGGTTTAATGAGGTGTAAGTATGGTTTAGACTCAATTACGGTTTGTTGAGTTAAACCTAATGTGATTAAGGTTTAACAAGTTTTAATTAGGTCTAGCTATGGTTTAGACCTATATCTATTTTGTTGAGTTAAATCTAATGTGATTAAGGTCTAACAAGGTTTTATTTGGTCTAACTATAGTTTAGACCTAATTACGATTTGTTGGGTTAAACCTAATATGATTAAGGTCTAACAAGGTTTAATTCAGTCTAACTATGGTTTAGACCTAGCTAAGGTTTGTTGCGGTAAACCTAAGTTGATTAAGGTCTAACAAGGTTTAATTAGGTGTAACAGTGGTTTAAACTTAATTAGGGTTTATGATATTTGGGTTCATCGAGGCTGAACCTAAGTGTCTTTGTCTTATTGATCCTAGATTCAGAGTAAGTCTAAGTTGATTAGACTTTAGGTGTCATGTCATTTTAACTTTAAGTCTATGGGGTTAGGCTCAATAGTTTGATGAGATAAGTGGGCCCTAGATAGGTTAAGGTTTGGACTCACCTATAATCCAAGCTGGGACATAGATCTAAGAATTAACGTTTGGTCAAACCTCATATGTCACTATATGTTAATGTCCAAGTCTAAGAAGACTTAGGGTTTAAAATGTAATTTTGAATTTTACAATTTTAACCCTAGAGATAGAAATGTCATTTTAATTTTTTAATGGTTAAAAATTTTCATTTTAGAGTTTAAAAATGTCACTCTAAATATTCTAACCATTTTTAAATTTAATTTCCTTCCTAATTTTTTATATTTTTTTAAGAATAATTACAGAACTTGATAGAAATTAGAGAATTGTATTCTATTGAATCTTCCTAGTTTTGGAAAAATTAGTGGATGTTCCTAAGGGATTAAAGGTTAATCCTTAAAATTTTCAAAATTTTTGGAGTTATAAATTATTTTTAATAATTAAATTACTCTAGAAAGTAATTAATTAATTAAAAATTAAACAGATGAAATAACTTTCGATTTTAATTGCATATTATTATCCTCATTTTTCTGAATCCAGGGATATTTTTTTTGTACTTTTTTGTGATTTTTCTATGTCAAGTTTTGAATATTTTAATGTTTTATGTATTTTTTAATTTAATTAAATCCTAATTTTTTTATTAATCCACGCAGGCACCATTGCTTCTTTGGATGTGTCAAAATCACATGCAACGCGATTTCAGTGGACACACTTCACACGTGAGCGGCCACGTGGCCCGCAATTCTATCCCTTTTATATGGATAGTTCTGCAGTTCGGCTTGATCAAAGCCGTCAATTTCTGATACACAGAAATAGATGGCATCGGTTCGTCTTGATCAAAGCCTTTATGATAACTGTTTGTCTTGAGCCAAATGGGATGACTCATGAGTCATTCATGACGATTAATCAGTTCAAGTTGTGATCCATGGGTCATTGGTGACCCATTAATAATTTGTCATATGATGGGTTTAGGGCTTATGAGTAAAATATGATTTTTAAGGTGGCCATGGTTTTGTCCTGCCATGAGCTAAAATTTTTATTTTAAACTCATATTCTAGGAATAATAATCCTTATTTTTACTCTCTTTAATGATTTAAATAATCAATTAATTAAGAGAATAAAATAATTTGATGAAAATACCTAATTTTGACAAAAAAATGGTAATGTTGACCAATTTTGGCCAAGGTTGACCATGGTTGACCAATTTAGGTTCAGGGTTGACTAGGATGACTTACTTGACCATGTCGTAGTTAGTTCGGTCATGGGGTCCTTGGGTTTGGTGGTATGACTTCGGTTTAACACAGGTTGACTGGGGTTGACCATGGTTGACCAGTATGGTCAAATTGATCATAGGGTGATCATTTAGGTCTATGTATGACCAAATGGTTAGTGTAGTGGTCGTATAGTTCAAATTTGACCATTTTGACCAATATTTGTTCAATGGGGTCTATGGTTGACAAAATGGTCTAGTTTGACCAATCTAATGTTTTTCATTGACCAAGTGATCCAATTTGTCCAAAGTTAACTAGATTAGCGTTTTTCATTACTGATTTGATCATTTTGGGATGTCAACATGGTTAAAGCCCAAAAAGGGTATATTTAGGATCAATCTTGTTTTTAGGGTTTTGGGGACCCTAGATAAGTTCAAAGGGGTCAATGTTGGTAGACCCTTTGCCTTAATGATCAAGATGATCATTTTGAGGTCTTTATGAGTTGTCTTAGATTCTCGAGCCAAAGGTTACTCAAGAAATGTCAGGCTTATGAGTGTCATTATAGGTTCCTCGCAAAAGTAAGGTCAATAAATGGGCCCCCAATATGTGTGGAACACTGGACAAGTATGTCGCACATATTGGTGTTGACCAAAATAGTCTATGTCACCCAAATGAAATTAATAGTTTGTCGGTAGTTTTGAAAAGAAGAAAATAATTATATCATGTATGGCAGTTTATCCTTCGATTATCAAAAACTTGCGCACAGGGGGGGNAAGTTCAGCAAGGGCATTGCTCCTGATATTTTGATTAAATAGTAACATTTGTGTAATGTCCACAGGTTTCCCTCCCCATTTTTCATTTAATCTAGCTTACTATTAAATTCTCCACCAATGATCTAAGGTCCATGAATGTAGGAGTTGAGATGCTGGATTTGTTGCCATAATAGAGCTTTATCATTTGCAGAACTCCTAGCATAAATGAAGGTAGTCTGAATATGTAGAAAATCCCATATAAGTTGGATATGAAGCAATTGAGGATGGTCTTCCAAGATCTGAACATTCAGGTTACTTCTATAGAAAAACCAAATTTTATTATTAATATTGTACTTACAAGTGAAACTTGGGAAGAGCTTTCTAAATCTGCAAGGAGTGCAGTGAACCAAAGGTTTAAGAATAGTAAAAGACAGTAGCCTGTGCTTCCTAACCAACTGTTTAATTCTGATCAAAGATTTCTGACCAGCAATCCCCCTGATGTTCCAGCACATCAAATTAATCACCTGAAGGAAGTGAAAGCCCAAGGACTGTTATCCAAACAATCCAGCAGAGTGACCAGTAATTTGCTGACATGAGACATCTGAAGGACATAGAAAGACTCCCATATCTTTTAAGAAAGAAGGGAGAGTGCAGAAAGAAATCTACCAACATCCAAAGACCAGTTAGACCCTTTCTAAAATTGTTACTGCTATCACAACACACCAAAAAAATGCCAAATGACTTGTTGGAGTGAATCAAAGACAAAGGAAAAGACAGTCTTCCATATCTTCTTAGATATAGAGTATTTAAATGTTGAAAAGAATCTGCCATCACCCCAAGGCCATAGAAACCCCTTCTCAACTTATAACAGCTGGAATTAAGGATAACAATTAAAAAACTTTTGAAAGACATAAAAAGACCAGAGGTCAAAAGACAAACCAGAGAGAAGTTAAGCATTTTGAGGATGAAGATGGGGTGAAGGTTGTGATCTGGATATGGTATATANTTCAACAAAATAATGTGGCATATCTTCTCCTCTGAAGAAGGCCTGGACAGCTGCCAAAACCTCAAATTTAATCACCTCCCAAGATTTTATGTAGAAAGTAGAAGTAAAACCATCTGCACCAGCCACCTTGTCCCCATCAATACAACATAGAGCTTTCCAAATTTCTTCCTCAGTAGGAATAAAATGTTAAATCCAGGCTCTGGATATCAGAAAATTTATCACTAAGTAAGTCAGAGTCAAAGTTCAGGAGATTAGCCTCATAGGGTTTAGATAAAAGGCTTTGGAAGTGATTTTTAATCTTAATGTCATTAGGTTCAGTTCTATGGACCCAAATGACATTATGATTTTTAATCTTCAAAGATTGTGGCATATCTTCTTCTTTGCTTTAATCTTAATGTCATTAGATCAGTTCCATGGACCCAAATGACATTATGATTTTTAATCTTCAAGATTGTGTTGGAATGCCCTCTTTGCTTAATACAAGCATGGTAAAACTTAGTATTCCTATCCCCATCAACAAATTTTTTGATGGCAGCCTTCTGTTTATAGAACTCTTCCTCCCAATGAATAGCTTGAATTAGATTTGCATTTGCTACTATCAGGTTCTATTCGTCAAATATCCCCATCTGAATGTTTAATTCAGCTTGTTTAACTGCAGCTTTAGCCTCTTCAACTTTTGCTGTAAGGTTGTCAAAGCAGTTCCAATTCCAGGCTTTCAGCAAATTAGCCACTTTTCTTTGAGTTTGCCATAGTTTAACCCAAGGATTGAAGGATGAAACAGGTACCCATACAGACTTAATAAAGGAGAGGAATTCAGGATGTTCCACCCAAACATTAAGGAACCAGAATCTTAGTAATGGAGCAAAAGTATTAGGGGATATAGAGATAAGTAAAGGCCTATGATTTGAACATGTGTAAGGAAGATGGGAAATTGTAGTCATAAAGTTGGTATCCAGCCAAGCTTGATTGACCAGGAATCTATCAATTCTTTCAAAAATTTTTCCCCTTCTCCATGTGTCAAGAGGTCCCTGATAAGGAAGTTCAACAAGGGCATTGCTCCTGATATTCTTATTAAATAGTAACATTTGTGTAATGTCCACAGGTTTCCCTCCTCATTTTTCATTTAATCTAGCTATACTGTTAAAGTCTCCACCAATGATCCAAGGTCCATNTTTATTTTATAAATACTTACAATATTTTGTTTATACGTAGTGTAAGATCTGAAAATTTAGTACCTTATGATTCTGAACTAGAGAGAAATATTAGAAAAATTCAAAAATAACAAAAAGAGAAAGATCATTTTAGTAAAATGACTTGTAATTTAAACAATGTTGGAAATGAAAATGAACATCATCAGAGACCTTTAGGAGATTATGTTAATCCAACAGCAGATGAAATTCATTTAAGTATACAAAACCCTACTGTAGTTGTTAATTCATCTGAGCTTAAACTTGTTATTATCCAAATGGTACAAAACAATCAATTTGGAGGAACACCAATTGAAGATCCTAATTTACACCTGGCTAGCTTTCTAGAATTGTGTGCTATATTTAAATATGATGGAGTGTCAAATGATGCTGTCAGGCTTAGACTTTTTCTTTTTCACTAAGGGATAAATCTAAGATGTAGTTAAACACCTTAGCACCTGGATCTATCATAACATGGGGATATTTATCACAAAAATTCTTATCTAAATATTTCTCACCTTAAAAAACTACTAAACTTAGAAATGATATCACATCTTTTTGTTAGTTTGAAGGGGAATCAATTCATGAAGCCTGGGAAAGATTTAAAGATCTCCTTAGAAAGTGTCCACACCATGTGTTACCAGATTGGTTAATAATGCAAACTTTTTATAATGGGTTGGTTGGATCTTCTAGATCAATAGTTGACGCTACTGCTGGTGGATCATTAATGTCAAAATCATTCGATGAAGCATTGTTGGCACTATTTTGGTTGAGGAGTTGCCCGTAAGAAGCTGTCAGTCACCGGAATCGAAATCCCTGTTGACCTCACTTTTGGTTGAGGTTTAGTTTTTCCTCTTTAGTAGCCTAAGGTCTAGCCATTGACTTTTCTATTGACTATTCTTAGAAAACTAAACAAGGAACCCTCACCATCAGAAACTCTACACTTATTTTCTTATTGACTATTCTTAGAAAACTAGACAAGGAACTCTCACCATTAGAAATTCTACAATTTTCTATTGACTATTCTTAGAAAACTAGACATGGAACCCTCACCATTAGAAATTCCAAACTTCTTATTGACTATTCTTAGAAAATTAGACATGGAACCCTCACCATTAGAAATTCTTTACTCCTCTCTACTCAACTTGGAGTTCCACATATTAGTCCTAACCTCTGACATTTAGTAGGTGTGATCACTATGGGGGAAACTCAAGATGAGTCACCCTTAGGACTGCTGGACCTTATGGTTGACCCTAGGTGTTCGTCTAGGGCTAAGGCACTTACTTGCAATCACTTGCACTCACAATCACTCACTACCCTAAACCAGAACTTCTAGTCTTTGGTCCCTTGATACTTTTGGGAGACTCTTGTAAGTGGTTCCCTAAACCCATTAGCCCTATGCTAGGGTTTAGCTAAGACCACTACATAGAGGACCCAAAATGGGTTTTCCATTGGTCCATGGCTTATTGATGGTCGTTGGCACTCCAACTCTACCAAGATACCCATCCTACCCTTTTGCCCCTAAATTCCCATCAAATTACCTAGACACCCTTGGGACCCCAAATTTTGCCAAAATCTCCAAATCTAGCCAAAATACCAAACTTGATTCAATAATCATTTCAAACACCTTCAAAACACCCAAACTACCCAAAATCCCCAAATTGGCCAAATTACCAAAATACCCCTCTATAGCCAAAAATTCCAAAAACTCCTAGAAATTCTAAATAAATCCCAAATATCCCTAATTTCATTTTTCTCGACTACCACACGACTCAGTTTGGTCAATTTGACCATCTTTAACCAAAACCCCCGCATTTGCCTTTAAGAGCTCAAATTTCCCCAAATTCAACTCAAATGATCATCAATTTGATCTCAATTGACCCCAATTCCAATCATAAACTCAAATTAACTTTTGATATGGGCAAACTAAATTAAATAGAAGCTTAATTGGTCTATGATTTGAACCCAATTTTTATTTAGGTCAAAACCCCAATTTTGACCATATGACCTAGTCTCACCAAATTAAACCCATAGCTCACTCAATTGCCCACAATTTGTGTTGCAACATCTTCATAACATCCCCATACATCAAAATTGACCTTCAGTTGGCCATGGTGAGACCCTCAATTTCAATCAATTTCAACCTAAGTCCAAAAGCCCCAAATTGGCCAAGTCCCCAAATTTCACCAAATTGATTGCATTAATCCAAAAATTGGCACTCAATTTATGTTGAAAACTTTTCATGAGGTTCCTATTGACCTTTTTAAAACATCAATTTGGACTTAGCTCAAGGCTAACCTAACCTAAACCCATGTCTAACCCAACATGCCTAAATTGACCAAATTTAAAAAATCCTTCAAATTGACCAAATAATTGAACTCAAAATCACTTCAACCCTTCACCAAAAATCTTCATAACAATCATCTACACAATGTTGATCAATTAATTGGGTCAATGGACATGGCTAATCTAGCCCAAACCCAAGTTTTGGTCATTTGCACTCACTTGAACCCTTTCACCAAAAATTGACTTAACAATGTCTAAGCCACCAAAGTAATGATTTCATAGCCACCAAAACCTTCCTAAGGACCAGGCTAAACCCTCCTTAAAGCACCATGATAAGATATGGACCAATGGATCCCCAAATTAAAGGATTTTACCTATTTTTGGACCTAACTTGAAATATCTACAACATCATCACTTACCCTTGGCAGATAATCATCATTAGCCACCCCTGACTTGCCCGAGCCAAGAGGTGACCAATGCCTGGCCGGCCGGCCACCTTGGTGGCTGGGAAATGGCCAAAACTATGGCCAAGATAAGGGAATTTAACCCAATTCAAACCCAAAGGCCAAATCAGCCCAGCTGCTCTTTGGAGCTTCTCTGCCCTTTACATAAGCAACCAAATGCACCCCTCAATTGACCCTGGCAGCACGCCTAGGCCATTTTATTTAAACTCCCCCTCCATGAAAAAAGAGAGAGAGCTTGAAAATCTTTGGGGAGACTCTGTAAAACTTCTTCAAGTGCTTCCTGGAGACCTCTTGAGCTTAATTAAACCTTCCTTAGCCACTCAAAGCCATTACTTGAGTTCAATTTTGGAGCTCAATTTCTAGGCTGAAACATAACATCCTCCAAACCTCCACCAAATTCAATCTAATTGTACCCACACCATCCCAACATCAAGAGAAGAAAATCCCCCATAAAAGCCCCATCATCCGACCATCCTAAGATGCACTTCGACCAAGCCCCCAAATCGGCCTTGATTGAATTTGGGTCTAGGCATTTCACCACAACCAGAGGCTCCATCCCTAGGCTTCTGTCACCCACCTAAAGGTTCTACAAGAATCCAATCGAGGCTACCCTCTTAGACCAAGGTATTCAAAGTTAACTCTAAACTGAGCTTCTTCTAATTATTCATGAATATAAAGTCAATTTAAGGGTTCATCAACCATATTGATGTGTTATACTAGTCAATACGAGCATTTTAAAAAAAAATTCACTCATTTTTATGAAGAATCGAGTGAGATATTAGAGTTTTAAAATGAACAATTTTCGGGTGTAGTTCATTTGGGACGATGACCCGTGACCGTCAGATCGAGCGTGTATTGCTCGGGTGGCCCTGATCGCATAGGACAGACCGCGGTCCGACATGGGCGGGAATGAGCTAGCTGGCAGCTCCAATCACACAACGACACGTGGTCTATTCAACCCGTACGAGGTTGACATGGATAAGTAGGAAAATATGGATCTTTTCTTATTTATTTAATCCCTAAAACTTCAAAAATACATATCTTTGTGTAGAAAAATTACAAAAATAAAATAAAAATACCTTCTTGCTCAGTGAACAGTGGATAACAATGTGGAATAAATTTCAACTCCGTTTGATGCATAAAATATTATTAATTAATTAAAAACTATTTAGAATCATTTGATTCTCCATGCATATTGACACATCACCTTGGCTTGAAATTTTGAAGAATCATTTGATTCTCCATGCATATTGACACATCACCTTGGCTTGAAATTTTGACATATTGTTTAAATACTATTTGGAATCATTTGATTTTTCATGCATATTGACACATCACCTTGGCTTGAAATTTTGACATATTGTAGGAATCATTAGATTCTCCATGCATATTGACACATCACCTTGGCTTGAAATTTTGACATATTGTAGCCTCTGTTAAGGGAAACATCATTTGATTTTTTTAAAATTAGAGGAGGTTTTTATACAGAGATCCATATTTTTCAAGTTTTTACACATTATTTTCTTAAAATAATCATAGAAATTATCATATTGATTAGAAAATTCTAAAAAAATTTTGGAAGGTTCACCAATGACTAGATAAGCTTTTAGAAATAATTTTATGGGTCAAGTCATTTAAAATGCACTTAAATTTTACAAACACTAAATCACTGATAATTAATCTTGGAAAATTTAAACATTTAAATGACTTGATTTTTAATCTCCACTGTGATTTATGATCCATAGAACTCATCAGGAAAATATAAACATTTAAATGATTTCATTTTTTATCTCCACTGTGACTTATGATCCAGAGAACTCATTATAAAAATTTCAAAATATTTGGAGTTCATTTGACAACTTAAGTTGATTTTTAAAGACAAATACCACTTTTGGCATTTAAATGATTTTTAAAAAATTAAAACATAACTCAAAATATTATGAAATTTAGTTTTTTTAGTTCTCTGTGATCAAGGCTATTTTTTAAAAATAAAATGATATTTAAAATAAAAACTTCATTTTTAGCCTATTTTAAATATTTAAATAATTAAAAATTCATAAAAATCACAAAAAAAATAAAACTCATGGAAATGTTCTAAATTGCTTCCTAATCACTTAGAAACAATTAGAATACTTTTCCTGATTTTCTAAATAAAGATATAGAATTTTAAAGCCTAAAAATAATTTTTTTAAAAGCTAAAAATGAGTTTTCACTAAAATAATTCCAATAAATATAAAAAAAATCATAAAAATATGAAATTTGCTCCTCTGAGTTTTCTAACCTCAAAAAAATTTTTCAAAAAGACAACTTAATTTTCACCATTTAAAATATTTTATTTTTATTAAATAACTCAGAACTTAAAATAATTCTAATAAATCGTAAAAATTTCAAAAAACTATGAAATTTGATCCAAAGTCTTATCTGGTCTAGTTCTACCTCTAGTAAAAATTTCAATGGATTAGAGATTACCTTGGTCAAGTTAGGAATTTTCTTTGAAAAATCCAATTATTGCATTAAAATAATTATATAAAATAAATTAAATTATGAAAAATCACATTTTCTCCTCAGATGTCTTAATTGAGCCATGAATGAGGTAGGATAAAAATTTTAAAGTCATTTGAATTGAAGTTGACAAATTATGAAGTGATAGAGCCTTAGGGGAAAATGTGTAATTTTGGAAATTTTACCTTAATTAACATTTAGGCTTAATTTAAGGAGGGAAAATGGGTAACCTCTAATCTTAATCAATTCATTTGATGTTTGAAAGACAAAGGAGTTAAATGGTAAAAACCAATCTCACTTTCTTAATTAAGTTAATAAATTTTTAAATTATTAAAATTTGGAAGTTTATTANACTTAGCATGAAATGTGAACCTCAGCTACAAGAACATCAAGCGATTGAGATTCTACTCAAGAGAATTCATGGGCCGGTAGCTTTCATGCTTAAGGTACTCACCATCAAATCCTTCGAGAAGCTACTCAGTAAAGCCAGCAGTTTTTAAGAAGAAATTAAGCACATGGAACCACATGAAAAGGCTAAGGTGATCAGAGTGTTTGAAAAGAAATTAGGAGTAGTCGTAACTGTCGACAAAGGAAAGCAGTCGATAAAGATATATACAGAAGAACATCGCTAGTCTTTGTCACAGCACTCTCAGAAACAGAGCTGTCAATCCAACCAACGGCTGCCTCAGGAGGGATCACCTCGAACAGTGGGTAAAAGAATATCCCTGTTAGAACGACAGAAAGTTGTGTATTCTTACAAGGATGAAGCTGTACCTAAAATATTCAAAAGCCTGATGAAGAAACCACAATTCAAACTACCGGATCCAAAGAAGCCCAAAGAGGTGGATAAGAACAATGAGCCAAATTATTGCCCATACCACCGGTTGCTTGGGCACACTATAGACAAATGATTCATCTTTAAGGACTGGCTTGAGAAGAACCTCAAGGAAGAGAATATAACAATCTCGAAAGACTATTTGAATGAACCTGAAAAAGGTTCCATAAACATGATTTTAGCTGAGTCAATATCCTCAATTGATCTTTATGTCGTAGTAGATGGATGGAGTACAACTTAGGATGAACTCAAGAGGGTCCTTAATCACATAGTGGATTCATCAAAACAAGCTTCAATGAATACCGAAGAAGAATGGAATGAGGTATGGAGCATATCATCCAAGAAGATACTGAACAAGATCCAGTCTGCATCAAAACAATCCTCTATTAAGGGACCGCAACATACCGAGCCTGAGATCAAGATATTGTCAGGAGATCTGTTATCCTCAAGGAAAAAGAGCAAGAAGAAGAAAAGGGTCGCTGCAAAGATTGATAGCACGGGGGGTAGGATAGGGGATGCCTCTACTAGATTGGTTGTCTCGGATTTGGGGAAGAAAATCCTCAAACCCTTGACTTTGTATGATTATCTTTTTGTTCCTCTAGGGTCTTATGAATATAATAATTGTGATTTCGACTACGTTTTGACTATTTCTAATGATAACGTAACTGATTATGACCGATCTAGCTGCAATCTCCATTCCCAAAATGATCCTCAAATTTTATTCGAGTCTGATGAGCTCGTTGTCAAGAACAAAGAAGGCATCAATGATATCGCTTACGGCAGCACCGATAACAAGGAGTCAATTCTCGAACATCATGGTACATCGCTTTCCATCAACTTAGATCTTTCCAACGGAGAGGAAAAGACATCGGAAGCTCAAACAATGATATCTCAAGAAGAAGAAATCACATAAGTTAACTTAAGGTGAGGAATAGTGTTACAACCAAGAACAGCTCCAACAGATAAAGGAAAACAGTTAATGACCTAAGAAGAGATACCCCCACCTCCACCAGTGGAAGAACCACGTGATCAAGATAAAATTGGAGGATCCTACAAAGTATACTACAACGTGCTAGCTCATCTTAGGAAGTTGCCTGCCCGACTAAGCATCTACGATGCTCTGATATATCAAAGGAGATGAGAGAGTCTCTAGTTACAGCTTTGCTTGACCCAAAAATTTTCTTAGCTCAGTTGGCCAGTACATCCTCAGATGAAGTTTGTTCATTGAAAGAACAGTCAGTGGTAACCTTCACAGATGAAGACTTGCTGCTCGGTACTGCCGACCATAACCGTCCACTCTACATCTCCGTCAACATCGGCAGATTTGTGTTGTCCAGATTTTTAGTAGATCCTGGAGCATCTCTTAACTTGATGAGCCTACGAAGATTGACCTATTTGGATATTGAAGCTCAAGAGCTTACGTCCGATAAGATGATGTTAAGAGGATTCAACCAAAAGGGAGAAAGAGCCCTTAGATCAATTACATTACTTATAAGGTTATATGACAACCGCTAAATTTCATATCATCGACGCCGAGACCTTTTTTAACACTCTATTGGGTCGACCATGGATTCATGAGCACAATATTGTGCCATCATCTCTACACTAGTGCATCAAATATCGCAAAGATGGTCAAGAGAAGTGCATCAAGGGAGACCTACAACCTTTTTCAGTGCATGAAGTTGGTATCCATGAAGATGCTGCCTACTACGCGNAGAGAGATCAATGTTCACTGAGCATTAAGGATATTTATAAGATGAATTATTAGGCAACATAATAAGTTTAAAAAGAGCTCGAGATTTTCCACCAGACAGGGAGAGAGTAGCATGGTCCTGCTTCTTTCTCTAGATCTGTTGGATACCTCGAAGATCTACCAAACTTAATATGTTTTGCTTGGCAACATCATCCTTAATTAAACTTCTAAAGGACCCGCCAAGATATGACATAGGGTTAGGAAAGCTACCAAAACATTACTTTTCCTGCTCCTCATAAACTGCCTTGACATGCATTTTAAGTTTCAGGTGGTGGAACGAGAAGACTCACCAGGTACACTTTTACAGTTTTCAGTGTTATCTTTCTTGTACTTTCATACTATGTTTCTCATACTGTACTTTTATACCTGTAAATTTGCATGCTAAACAACGATGTCACCCTACATGAAAACTAAAACTATCAGGATAGCCAAATAACCAAAACCAAAACTAAAATCAACCAAGATAAAATTCACCCCCACAACATTCAAAATATAAAACAACTAAAAATTTAATCACAAACACCACACAAAACTACAACTTCAACTAAATTAAGACATCTCTACTGGATGATCGGGAATCCCTCAGAGGAGGTAAACTATGGTTGCTAACAAGGTTTCCCACGGTCTAAATGAAATGATGGAACTCATTAAGTTGAGTTTAGTAAGTTCATTTTGACTAAGTGAATCCAATAAAAAATAGTGGTGTCACAACGAGGGAATCGTAGGATCCTAACCGGTGTCGCTCTAATCAACTTTAATATGCTGCAATAAAATTTAAAGAACTTCAACCATAGGGCCACCTGATTTGACACTATAACTTGCACACTAAAAAACTCAAACTCGTCGTGGCAGGAGCTTGGAGCTAGCATGGTGGGCAGCACGGCCATCTTCAACTGCAAAACCTGTATTCCCCAGCTAAACCAATCTTTCTTCCTTAGACTTAAACAACAAAGCCATAGAACTTTGAGGTTGCTTGCTTATGCAACGTAAATCTTCACATTATCTTTAGGCTTTTGTACAGCCTTGCTATATAGTATAAGCTTTAACTCGTCTTAGGATTTTGAGGTTGTCGTTTGTCACGACCTAAATCCTCACATCTTTTCAGGCTATTTGTGCGATAGTTTCACACGAATGTAAGCCCTAACTAATAAAATTGGCAGGATGAAACACCTAAATATCTCTCCTCAAAACTGAAGCCAAACATTACGATAGCTTGGGAAGTCACCGAGGTTCGCCTCTAGATCCATGACATCCCCTAGTTCTTCCTCCTTTGAATTCTACAATAAAATGTTCTAAATTTGAACCAATCTCCTTTCAAACCTCTTTTTCTGATCTCATTAAAAATTCTTACCCTTAAAAATTCCTTGAAGATACTATTTCTTGATTTTTATCGAGAGTCTTCTTAGCTGACTTTCGTCATTTAAGATGTAATTAACTATAGGGGCTTGTCCTTATAGTAAGCATGTCTGAACCCAGCTTAAAATAAACCTTATTTAATCCTTTATATTAAATAAGGGAACTTGTCAGAAAATACAAAGGTTTCGCAGACCAAATGGACCTTAGTTTATTTGATCGAGCCTCATCCTCAAGTCTTGTGTTTATCCTTCGGGATAGATAAATGATTTGAGGTACAGTGCTCTTTCATTTTAAACTATAAAAAAATATGAGGTCAATTTGATTTCATACTTCAACGTCCTTCCAAAGCGGGCGACTAGATTTCGATTCCGGTCACCAACAGCTTCTTACGGGCAACTCCCCACAAACCCCACTTTTCCTCGCCGACAACTTCTGGCGACTCCGCTGGGGACGAGCTTTTCTCTCCATACAAATCAGGAAATATTATCTCCACACATCGTTAATATATTCAGGTCCCTCTTGGGCCAAACTACCCTTCTTCTGTTGGCATACTTTACCCATTTCTATCTTGGGATGGTACAGTCAACTCCTTGGACTTCAGGACTAGCTGTTCAACTATCTTTGAACTGCGGGGTTTAGAAGGCCATTAAGGACTCTTTAAATTTTTATATGGGGTCAGATCCCCAATGGGTGTGTCGGTGGACTAATTCCACCTGAGCATTTTTTGCCACTAATTGGGTCCAGCACTGGGTCCTATAATATTTCACATCTCCCTTCCAAATCTGATTTGCTATTCCACAAATTAAACCAAATCGTGTTGTGCTGCTTGCACTTTGAAATTTTCTTATCTTAATTAAATTTTACCCTTTTTTAAACAAAGATGTTAAAAATACCCATAAATTAAGACCCACCCGGTCTACAGATCAACCTCTACTTTTAGTGCTTGCACTAAAAACTACGAGGTTTTTGGCCATATAGCTAACCCTTAAACTTTCTGTTTTAAAGTCTGTTATGATGGCCTACCCGACGCTGACTTTCTCGTGCAACCTGCCGACAATTCACGAAGCCCGCAACATCGCTCCTACCATCAAGTTCGGAGCTGGATTTGAAGTTCTCAAGGTCATCCTCAGGAAAGCCCCATTCGTGGTAATGAAGATCGCTGCTCTGAAAATACAAGAACCGTCTATAGAATTTGGTTTGAACTGCCTTCAAGACTTTCCTGCCTGCAAAAAGGCTAAAACTACTGCCTTCGCGACACCCACCAAACCTGCTATCCCCATTGCTACTAAGGGGAAAGAAGTGATGATTGTTTAAGATCCGACTAAGGGATTGACTTTCCCACCACCAGTGTTTGAAATTGGGTCAAGCTCAAGGACTGTACCACTGACCCGAACTCAAAAGAGGAACCACAATAGAAGAGTTTGGAGGGCCATTAAAGCCCAGGCTCTCGAGGAGACACACGTTGAGGAGGAACCTCATCAAGATGAAGAAATGCTACCGGAAATTTATCCATTACTGCAAGGAAGTTGATTCCATCCTTTGACAGATACCGATGGATATGAGAGTATCCGGAGGATCGCTGCCACATTATCGTCACTTCATGGACAGAGTAAGGAGAGAAAGAAGTTCACTCCTATCATTCGATTCAATGCAGTGTTCAAAAGGCTTGCTACCAAAGAAGGATGTTCGGTTAGCGAGTTACTTAACTGAGTACGAGATGCAATTTATCCTCGCATGAAGAAGGAAATTTTGAAAGGCGTCAAATCCGCCAGACAATCCCGTAAGACAATAGGAGCACCGCCTACTCGCATTCTCGTTTGGCTCTGCTTAGGGAACAAAGTCGATACCGCAGTGATTACTACTGATCATACTGCCACCAGGACCACAAGCGGTCAACCGGTTAAGTCGAGACTGGGTCCGAAGATCTTACCCGTCATTCTTGCAATCACAGAGATAAAGACAAAGCGATTACCTGACATTGTAGTCGGTCTGCACTACGGGGAGCATACCTTCCCTTGACATACCGACATTTCTACTAAGATGCCCCATCCCGAGACATCATCATCGAAAAAGAAGAGGGTATGGGTACCCAAGGTTGCTCCACTGATACAGTTCAGTGAGCCTGCAGGACAGGGAGTAAAACCAGTGCCTAAAATATCTGACATCGTCGCAATAATAGCCAGCGAGATGGAGGAACAAGTAGAGGATATCAACCAAGGTCCTCCAGATCTTAAAGCAATCAAGGAATCAATAATGGAGGAGAAAGTTGAGAAATTTAGGATTGAGATTTCTGAGTTAGCTCGAGAGCACGGAGTTTTCTTCAATAGTGACAATGAAGAGTTTGATTACAATGATTACCCGGAGGAGGATTTCATAGATGTCCATGTGATTGAAACTAGTGCTACCACATCTACGCGTGAGGCTCAACCTCACACCAAAGAGAATGTTGTAGATGAGCTGCATAGGGTTGTCCTCCTAAGGGGTGAGCAAGTCAGTCTACTAGAAAAAAGAATAGAAGAGATGACTGCAGCTATGACCGCCATGGCCACCATTCAGGAGCAATCACAAGAACTGAGATTGGCTTCTCCAGAAATTAATCAGCCAAAAATCATACACATCACAGATGAAAGATGAACAACCAAAGAAAGATTCTCCAACAGGTGCCATGCCAGAAAAGGAATTCAAGCAAATGCTTGAGCAAGTGCGGGACGCCTTAGCCCAATCCAAGGGCGGTGCATCAATTTTGAACGGTAGACCTTACCCAGAGGAGTTCGATGATGTACCTTTCCACAAGGGTTTTGTAGCCCCAAACTTCAAGATATTCGAGGGGACTAGAAATCCAAGACAACACATAGCACATTTCCAAGCCAGTTGTGGCAACACGAGGAATAATGAAGCTCTACTATACCAACAGTTGGTCAGCAGCTTGTCAGGAATTGCTTTTGATTGGTACGCTGACTTGCCCAATGGGTCAGTTAAAACATTTTCTGAGTTNTTAGGTCGAGGCCAGAGACGAGGACGTGGAAAGATCAATTTAATTGTTGAACGGACTAGGCCAACCGTCAACATTGATTATGAAGATAGTTCTGAAGATGAGATAATGATGACAAAGCAGAAGAGACCTCAGTATGAGATATCTCTAGAAGATAAAGATAAGAATGAATATCAAACAATGTATGATCCGATAAACCACTATGTGAACATTATGACCCTTACTCCAATTCTCCCTCAAAAGATTGAGAGTTTAAAGGTCAAGCAAATCTGTATTATTGGTTCCAAGCCGATCAAATTTTACCATGCTTTTACCTCTACTGAGGTTTAAAAACATGTAAATTTGGATGTTGATTCTAATGAATTAATGGAACTGCCTTTTGGTTACTTCCACCTTGTGTTCAGAAGTTAATTTAACAAGGACACTTACCAAAACAAATGCCAAAAGATAAATTTCAACTTCTTAAAAAATTATGGTTTGTGTTCAAAAGTTAATTCAACAGGGAAACTTACCAAAGGAAATGCCAAAAGATAAATTGCAACTCTTTGAAAAATTATAGAATGTTAGGGGTCAAACTCCAAATTCAAAAGAAGGTCTCGGATTTAGTACAGTCGGACCAGTCGATGATTCTGAATTTTGCATGGTTGTTACTGGTGAATCAAAAGAGGATTGTCTTGATGTAGAGAATGGCTCTACTGATCAACAAATAGAAGATGCTCTGCCATAAATTGAGGAGGAAATTAAATCTACCATTGATGAATTAAAAGAGATTAACATCAAAACTGAAGAACGACCCCGACCTATGTTTATAAGTTCTCGACTTGCTGACGAAGAATCTACAAAATTGATCAAACTATTAACAAAATTCAAAGATTGCTTTGCATGGAGCTATGATGAAATGTCAGGACTTTCAGCAGAGGTTGCAGTCTATAAACTTGGGGTGGACAAGAATATAACCCCAGTAAAATAGGGTCCCAAGAGGATGCGCCTTGAAATAGAACAAGTCATCGTTGAGGTGAAGAAGTTGATAGATGCCAACTTTGTGAAAGAGGAGCAGTATCCCATATGGTTGGCTAATATTGTACCTGTTAAGAAGAAAAATGGACAGATCTGTGTTTGTGTCGAGTTCAGAAATTTGAACAAGGCATGTCCAAATAACGAGTTTCCACTACGTATACCAGAGATGATGGTGGATATCGCTTCAACAGATGAAATTTTCTCCTTCATGGACGGATCATCGGGTTACAACCAAATCAAGATGGCTCCCGAGGATGCAACACTTACAACCTTCAGAACACCGATTGGAATTTTCTGCTACACAGTGATGTCGTTCGGCCTAAAGAACGCCGGAGCGAAATATCAACGTGAAATGGCAAAGATTTTTGACGACCTCATTCACAACCAAGTAGAATGCTACGTTGTTGATTTGGTCATCAAAAGTAAACGGAGAATAGACCATTTGTACGATTTGAGGATCGTGTTTGAACAGTTACGACGATATGACCTTAAAATGAATCCCTTAAAGTGCACCTTGTGTGTTACCTCTAGGATATTTCTTGGATTCATTGTCCGTCATCGGGGAATCGAGAGCGACCCGGATAAGATTAAAGCTATCTTGGAAATGCCTCCTCCTAAAACCTTGAAACAACTACGTTCTGGATAAGATTAAAGCTATCTTGGAAATGCCTCCCCCTAAAATCTTGAAACAGCTACGTTCCTTTTTGGGAAGTTAGCATATCTGAAATGCTTTATTTCTAATCTCTCAGGTAGGTGTCAACCTTTGTCGGCATTAATTAAAAAAGACGCCAAATTTATTTGGGAAGAGAAGTGCTAGCGCGCCTTTGAGGACGTTAAACAATATTTAATGACACCTTCTGTTTGGCAGCCCCTATCCCAAGGAAATCGTTGATACTTTATACCGCGACTTTGGATGACTCTCTCGGAGCCCTCTTAGCCCAAGTCAATGATGAGGGTAAAGAAAATGCACTCTAATACTTAAGTCGTTGTCTAATACCGACGTAGATAAGGTATCGACCAATTGAGAAGCATTCTCTGGCGTTAATTTTTTCCGCCCAAAAGCTTAGAAATTACATGCTTTTTCATAAGATTACACTGATCTCGAAAGTTAATCCTTTGCAATATCTGTTACCTACTAACTCTCTCCGGACGTTTAGCAAGATGGTCAATGATCTTATTGCAATTTGATATAAATTTTGTTCCCCTTCGTGTTATCAAGGGACAGATACTAGTATATTTTCTCACTGCACACCCACGGCTAGCTGGGTCCTCTCTCAATGACTAGTTACCAGGCGAGCAAATACTACAAATGGAATTCTCCAGTGTGCAATGTTGGGAGACGTACTTCAATGGCGCTTCGTCAGCCAGAAAAGACAAAGGATCAGGCATAGTTATACCATGCAAAGCAGGGATCGGTTTGATCTTTATTACACGACATAAGGGTATGTTGAGGTCCTCATACCACCTGACAGAGCCGTGCACCAACAATGAAGCATAATACGAAGCTTTAATCAGCGGGTTGGAATTGGCAATCTCAATGGATATAACAAACATTGTCATTTATGGTGACTCCCAACTAGTCATCCAGCAAGTCGCCGGACAATGCAGAATTCTAAAACTAAGATTAGCATAGTACCATCAGTACACAATGAAGCTCCTGGAGTAGATTCCTGAGGTGACTTTCTACCAGATTCCTCGGGAAGATAATGCCCATGCCGACGGTCTAACAAAACTCTCTAAGGATATGGCATGTCCCTCGGAGGATTCCATCAAATTCACGGTGCAAGGAAGACGAGTCTTGTCTCAAAAAAACTTTGAAACTCTACACAAGCTTAGAAAAAAAATAATAAATATAATTGTAGACATCAACAAAGATTGGCGCAAGCCATTAGTAGAATATTTGCATGATGGGAGGCTGCCAGAAGATAAGTCTGAGGCGCACTACATCGGAAGAAGGGCCATATCTTACGCCCTGGTAGGAAACGTTCTCTACAGAAGATCATTCGATCAGATGTGGTTACGGTGTTTGAGCAGAGCTGAAGCACAGAATATTGTCAAAGAAGTCATGCCAAATTGTGTGGTGCTCACCAGTTAGGGCCAAAAATGAAGATGATGATCAAAAGACTCGGGTATTATTGGCCAGCAATGATGTCCGTTTGCATGGATACAGCAAAAGATGTCACCAATGCCAAGTGCATGGGGTGGTCTTACACCAGCCTCAGAATGTGCTACACCGAACTGTTGTCTCGTGGTCATTCGAGTGTTAGGGCATGGACATAACAGGTCCAATAGACCCTCCATCTTTCAAAGGACACAGGTTTATACTTGCTGCTACAAAGTACTTCTCCAAATGGGTGCAGTATCATTACGTGAGGTTACGGCACAACACGTCCTTCAATTTTTTAAAAGCCAAATCATCTACCGTTTTGGAGTACCGCAAAGAATAATCTCTGACAATGAGATAGCTTTCAAAAGTACAAAGATCAACAATTTCGTCAGAAGAAATGGGATAGATTGGAGGTACTCTACAATTTACTATCCTAGAGCAAATGGTCTGGCTGAGTCCTTCAACAAGACCCTGGTACAGATTTTGAAAAAAACACTTGATGAAAATAAAAGGGATTGGCGCAACAAACTATTAGAAGCCTTGTGGGCCTACCGGATGACTTTTAGGACTCCCACTTGGTGTACACCCTATATGCTCGTGTACGGAGCTGAGGCCATGCTACCGCTAGAGATCCAGACACCATCTCTCAGAGTCGTCATTGCCAACTAACTCACAATGGAAGAAAGTGCAAAACTTAGACTAGAAGATCTGGAGAGTCTCGAGGGAAAACAACTTGAAGCCCAACAATATTTGGTGCTCTACCAGGAGAAGATGATACAAGCCCATGATAAATTGGTCCGCCCAAGGACATTCGAAGTTGGTGACCTCGTGCTTGTGCTCAAAAGACCTATTCCGCCGCAAAATAGGTGGAAAATTCAAGCCAACTTGGGAGGGACCATTTGTCGTTGAAAAGGTCTACACATGAGGAGCCTACCAGTTAGTGGACTTCCGAGGTGAAAGACCCATGTTACCGGTAAATGGATGATACCTGAAAACCTATTACGCAACCTGATGCTACTCAATGCTGCTTGTCTCTTCTTTCTTTGAAACTTTGAAACTTTGATTATTTTAGGGTTATCTATGTGGCCAAATGTCTATTATCAGGTGCAAATTTTGTAATTAACCTCATTATAATAAAAATTTTTGAACATCACACGCTCTCTTTTCTACTTTCAAATTTGAATACCCTACTAAATTAAAGGAAACTCACACAAAAAAATGAATAATCCTCTTCACCAAAACAAACTAAAATCTACTTTAATAAATACTTTGTTTTGTTCTTGTTCGTGCCAAGCTTCGGCCCACTGAAGTTTTTCCTGTCGTCTGCAAAAAATGTCAGGATAGAGGCTGATCTTTGCCTTCCAGGACGGCTGCAACCTCGCACTGAATGAAGAGATGGCGCCGCAAGGAGGTGTCATAGATTTCAACGTGGATTTCAACCAAGTTGATATGAACTACTAGGGTCCTCTAATGGATGTAGTCAACAGTAAATAAAAGGAGGGACTGCCTTCACTGTTGAGGGTAACCACTCAAAACAATGTGTCACGCAAAGGTAAGAATGTGATAGCGGAACAAGATCCGATGGAGGGGTCCAGCCGTCTGCCCTTTATGATAGCAACTCCAGCAAATGACCTGATAGTCGCAGGTAATGAACGATTACAGAATACTCCGCTCCGCATGACCAGCGCAGAAATTCAAGTCGAAAGAAGCAGAGAGCCTTCCTGCGACAGGAACGCAAACGCCAGAGAGACATGAACAATTTTCTTACCCCCATTCCTGAGGGACATATTTACGACCCAGATCTAAGAGAAACTTCTGCCAGCCTGCCCACTACAGATGAAGAGTCAGGATTTGTGACAGAATCAGATGCGCTCCCAGTTTGAGATATCTTATGCAAGGGTTGCCCAACATGCAACGTTGAAGTACCAGTTGGGACATCAGTCACGGGCGCATTTGTAGAATGCCCAGATTGCAACGTTCTGCATCTACATCGTTTTAGTACATTAGAAGAATACACTTCAAGCACCAACGAGTCTCAGACTCCAGACTTCACGAAAGATGAACCATATGTCCCACTGGGGACGGATCAGCATGCGCCATGGAGCCCAGGGTCATACATCCCACTAGCGGCCGAATCTCATGTTCCGGATCGACCAACACCAGTTTGGGTTCCCGCCGAGGCCCGAAGGAAGGAACGCCCACGGCACTTGCCAACCCCTGGTATGGTAGAATACTACAAGATAAGCAGACTAAATAAAAGAGAATTTGAGTTCTATGAAGAGGTTCAGGGAAAGTTCGTCAACATATTGGAAGGCCTGGAGCTATACACCAGGGTTTTCTCTGAGACTGATGAAAAGAGCATTCTGGACTGCATCTTCGATTTAAGAGACAGACGTCGAGCGGGCCTTCTCATGGAGAGGGCATATTCCCAGCCAAGGAAATGGATGAGGGGAAAGGGAAGAATCACCATCCAATGCGACTGTTGCTACAACTTCACGAACAACAGATAGGAGAATCTGCTTGGGATCCTCAGATACGACCAAGTGGATCCATTACAACCAATGATAAAATGGATGGTCAAGAGAATGGTCAAGTGGAATATTCTACCTCCTACTTGCATTTCCAATAGTTGCATCATTAACATTTATGAAGAAGGTGATTTCATTCCCCCACACATCGACCATCATGATTTTGTTACACCTTTCTGCACGGTCTCGTTCATGAGTAAAAGCAATATTCTATTTGGAAAAGAAATTGATATAGTCGGCCCTGGTGAATTTAGAGGAGCTGTGGAGATTCCTCTTCCAGTTGGTTCAGTACTTTTCCTGAAGGGCAATGGTGAAGACATTGCCAAGCACTGCATTCCAGGAGTGCGACACCGTAGGGTGTCTGTAACCTTCCGCAGAATAGACAACAGTAAAATACCATATGGATTCTAGCAGGACCCAGAATTGGAGTTACTTCCATATGAGCTATGAGAAGGTTATACCTCTAAGTACATGCAAAGGGAACTCTAATCCTGAATCATGACTTAGAAGGTCTGCTTGATCAAGAGCTCAACATACTTGATATAGAGGGTTCACATTTTTTTAACAGCATGACATGTATCTGATTTTATTCATTCTACGATGTACTCATAGCATGAGATGATTCTCAATGTATTTCAACATGGATTACATAATGTACCTTTTGAGGCATTAGCCTATGTTTGATTTATAGCATCCCTTTTTGGAGCAAATTAATGGAAATTTCTTTCAAATTGTGCCTTTTTATCAGTTTCCTTTATTTACGATGGATGAAAGTCGGGAACCATGTGATCGTTCAGAATTTCAATGAACAAAGAACGAAACAACAAATTTTCAATAATAAATAAAATATAAATGAAAAATAATAATAAGTGAGTAAATAACGAAACAAATTTCTTTTGAAAATCAACCAACTAAAATTAAAACTTTAAAAACATATTTTGAAAAATTAAATGTGATAAAAACAACAAGAGAATAAACCAGACCTATTGAGTGGATTCTTCTGTTTTCAGAATTTCCTACTCTTTGTGCGTGCAGCACAACTATCGTTATCTACATTAACTCTCTACACATTCCCGCAGAATTTTACATTCTGCACAAAAACTCGCAAAGCTCTACAAACCTTCTTTAACAAAGTCAACATTTTAACGTGATACACTTTTGCAAATTCAACACCCCAAGCTCTTTATAAATTCCAATTCTTACTTCTTTGAATCAGTACCTAAATTTTGATTCTTGTCTTTTGAGGTCGATACCTAAATTTTGACTCTCTCCTAGGAATTGATACCTATATTTCAATTCTCTCATCTTCAAATTGATACCTACATTTTAATTCTCTCATCTTTAAATTGACCTACATTTTAATTCTTATTTCTGAATCAGTTCTACATTTCTGATTCGTTACATTCGAGGTTGGTCCTTACATTCTGACATTCCCTTTTGAGAAATGACCTACAATTCAATTCTCATTTCTGAATCAGTCCTACATTTCTAATTCATTACTTTTGAGGTTAGTCCTTACATTCTGACACTCTCTTTTGAGGATTGACATACATTTCAATTCTCATTTTCACTTTTTTTATTCATTACATTCGAGGTCGGTCCTTACATTCCAACACTCTCTTTTGAGAATTCACCTACATTTCAATTCTCATTTCCGAATCAATCCTACATTTCTAATTCATTACATTTGAGGTCGGTCCTTACATTCTGACACTCTCTTTTGAGAATTGACTTACATTTCAATTCTCATTTTCAAATCAATTCTACATTTCTGATTCGTTACATTCGAAGTCGGTTCTTACATTCTGACACTCTCTTTTGAGAGTTGACCTACATTTCAATTCTCATTTCCGAATCAGTCCTACATTTCTGATTCATTTACATTTGAAGGTCGGGCCTTACATTCTAACACTCTCTTTTGAGAATTGACATACATTTCAATTCTCATTTTCACATTTCTGATTTATTACATTCGAGGCCAGTCCTTACATTCTGACACTCTCTTTTGAGAATTGACATACATTTCAATTCTCATTTTCACATTTCTTATTCGAGGTTGGTCCTTACATTCCAACTCTCTCTTTTAGGAATTGACATAAATTTCAATTCTCATTTTCCCATTTCTGATTCATTACATTTGAGGTCGGTCCTTACATTCCGCACTCTCTTTTGAGAATTGACATACATTTCAATTCTCAGTCCTACATTTCTGATTTATTACATTCGAGATCAGTCCTTACATCCTGACTCTCTCTCTCTTTTTGAATTGATATCTAAATTTCAATTCCCACCTCGGGGTCAGCACTTGCATACTGGTTCCCATCCTCTAGAGCATTTTAAAATTTCATAACTTAAAGTCCACTCTCCAATCCCTAACGAGAGTCCCCACTTCATGACTTAATCAAGCACTCACCTGCTAATTCCCAAGGAGAAACAAATCACATACACGACCCTACACATATTTCCGGTTCTGTTGACTTAGGAGTTTGTATTGGTTTTTGTTGATCTCATCGGTCAACGCCAATACGCGCGGTGTGCTTGGCCAGCACAACACACCTATTGGAGTTCCATTTGTTGACCTCACTTTTGGTTGATGTTTAGTTTTTCCTCTTTAGTAGCCTAAGGTCTAGCCATAGGACTTTCCTATTGACTATTCTTAGAAAATTAGACATGGAACCCTCACCATTACAAATTCTACACTCTTCTCTACTCAACTTGGAGTTCCACATATTAGTCCTAACATCTGGCATTTAGTAGGTGTGATCACTATGGGAGAAACTCAAGATGAGTCACCCTTAGGATTGCTAGACCTTACGGTTGACCCTGGGTGTTGGTCTAAGCCTAAGGTACTCACTTGCATTCACTTGCACTCACAGTCACTCACTACCCTAAACCTAGAACTTCTTGGCTTTGGTCCCTTGATACTTTTGGGAGACTTGTAGGTGGTTCCCTAAACCCATTAGCCCTGGGCTAGGGTTTAGCTAAGACCACTACATAGAAGACCCAAAATGGGTTTTCCATTGGTCCATGGATTGTTGATGGTGGTTGGCACTCCAACTCTACCAAGATACCCAACCTACCCTTTTGCCCCTAAATTCTCCCCAAATTACCTAGATACTTGGGACCCCAAATTTGGCCAAAATCTCCAAATCTAGCCAAATTACCCAATCTGATTCAAAAATCATTTCAAACACCTTGAAAACACCCAAACTACCCATTATCCCCAAATTGGCCAAATTACCAAAATACCCCTCTATAGCCCAAAATTCCAAAAATTCCAAAAATTACCAGAAATTATTAATAAATCCCAAATATCCCCAAGTTCATTTTTCCCAACTACAACATGACCCAATTTGGTCAATTTGACCATCTTTAACCATTACCCCCAAATTTGCATTTAAAAGCCCAAATTTCCCCAAATTCAACTCAAATGTTCATCAATTTGATCTCAATTGACCCCAATTCCAATCATTAACTCAAATTAAGTTTTTATATGTCCAAAAAAAATGAAATACAAGCTTAATTGGTCTATGATTTGAACCCAATTTTGATTTAGGTCAAAACCCCAATTTTAACCATATGACCTAATCTCACCCAATTAAACTCATAGCTCACTCAATTGGCCACAATTTGTGTTGAAAAATCATCATAACATCCCCATACATAAAAATTGACCTTCAATTGGCCTTGGTGAGACCTCAATTTCATTTGATTGCAACCTAAGTCCAAAAGCCCCAAATTTAGCCCCAAATTGGCTAAGTCCCCAAATTTCACCAAATTGATTGCATTAATCCAAAAATTGGCACCCAATTTATGTTTAAAACTCTTCATGAGGTTCCTATTGACCTTTTTAAACAATAAATTTGGACTTAGCCCAAGGCTAACCTAACTTAGACCCGTGTCTAACCCAACATGCCCAAATTGACAAAATTTAAAAAATCCTTCAAATTGACCTACCAATTGAACTCAAAATCACTTCAACCCTTCACCAAAAATCTTCATAACAATCATGTAAACAATTTTGAGCAATCACTTCAACCCTTTCACAAAAAATTGACTTAACCATCTCTAAGCCACCAAAGTAATGATTTCATAGCCACCAAAACCTTCCTAAAAACCAGGCTAAACCCTCCTAAAAGCACCATGACAAGCTATGGACCAATGGATCCCCAAATTAAGGTATTTTACCCTTTTTTGGACCTAACTTGAAATATCTCCAACATCATCACTTACCCTTACGAGATAATCATCATTAGCCACCTGTGACTTCCCTAAGAGAAGAGGTGACCAATGTCTGGTGGCTGGAAAATGACCAAAACCAAGGCCAAGATAAGGGTTTTTAACCTAATTCAAACCCAGAGGCCAAATCAGCCCAGCTGCTCATTGGAGTTTCCCTGCCCTCCACATAAGAAACCAAATGCACCCCTCAATTGATCCTGACAGCCAGCCTAGGACATTTTATTTAAACTCTCCCTCCATGGAGAAATAGAGAGAGCTTGAAATTCTTTAGGGAGACTCTGTAAAACTTCTTCAAGAGCTTCCTGGACACTTCTTATGCTTAGCTAAACCTTCCTTAGCCACTCAAAGCAATTGCTTGAGTTCAACTTTGGAGCTCAATTTCAAGGCCGAAACAGGACATCCTCCAAACCTCCACCAAATTCAAATTACTTATACCCACACCATCCCAACATACATAGAAGAAGATCCTCATAAAAGCCCCATCATCCGACCACCCTAAGGTGGACTTCGACTAAACCCCCAAATCGGCCTTGATCGAATTTGTGTCTAGGCACTTCACCACGACCAGAGGCTCCATCCCTAGGCTTCTGTCACCCACCTAAAACTTCTACAAGCATCCAATCGAGGCTACCCCTCTTGGACCAAGGTATTCAAAGTTAAATCTAAATAGATATTCTTTTATCTATTCATGAATATAAAGTCAATTTAAGGGTTCATCAACCATATGGATGTGTTCTACTAGTCAATAAGAGCATTTTAAAAAGTTCACTCAATTTTGTTAAGAATGGACTGCAATATTAGCATTTTAAAATGGACCGTTTTCGGGTCCAGTTCATTTGGGACGATGACCTGTGACCGTTAGATCGAGCGTGTAATGATCGAGTGGCCCTGATCGCGTCGGATAGACCGCGATCCGACATGGGAGGGAATGAGCTGACTGGTGGCGCCAATCACACAGCGACACGTGGTTTATTCGACCCGTACGAGGTTGACATGGATAAGTAAAAAAATAGGGGCCTTTTCTTAATTATTTAATCCCCAAAACTTCAAAAATACATAACTTTGTGTAGAAAAATCACAAAAATAAAATAAAAATACTCCATTGCTCAGTGAGTAGAGGAGAAAAATGTGAAATAAATTTCAAGTCCATTTGATGAAAAAATATTTTCAATTAATTAAACACTATTTGGAATCATTTGATTCTCCATGCATATTGACACATCACATTGGCTTGAAATTTTGGCATGTTGTAGCCTATGTTAAGAGAAACATCCTCTGATTTTTCCAAAGTTAGAGGAGGTTCCTATACAGAGATCCATATTTTTCAATTTTTGCACATTATTTTCTTAAAATAATCATGGAAATTATCATATTGATTAGAAAATTCTAAGAAATATTTGGAAGGTCCACCATGACTAAAGAAGCTTTTGGAAATATTTTTATGGGTCAAGTCATTTAAAATGCACTTAAATTTTACAAACACTAAATCACTAAGATAATTAATCTTGGAAAATTTAAACATTTAAATGACTTGATTTTTAATCTCCACTGTGATTTATGATCCATAGAACTCATCACGAAAATATAAACATTTAAATGATTTGAATTTTGATTTCCTCTATGATTTATAATCCAAAAAACTCATCATAAAAATTTCAAAATATTTTGAGTTCATTTGACAACTTAAGTTGATTTTTAAGGATAAATACCACTTTTCACATTTAAATGATTTTTAAACTATTAAAATATAACTCAAAAAATTGTGAAATTTAGTTTTTTAAGTTCTCTGTGATCAGGGGTATTTTTTCAAAATAAAATGATATTTAAAATAAAAACTTGATTTTTAGCCTAGTTTAAATATTTAAATAATAAAAAATTCATAAAAATCACAAAAATAACAAAACTCATGGAAATGTTCTAAATTACTTTCTAATCACTTAGGAATAATTAGATTACTTTTCTTAATTTTTTAAGTAAGGATATTAAATTTTAAAGCATAAAATTAATTTTTTTCAAAAGCTAAAAATGAGTTTTCACTAAAATAACTCTAATAAATAAATAAAAAAATCATAAAAATATGAAATTTGCTCCTTAGAGTTCTCTAACCTCAGAGAGATTTTTTAAAAAGATAAAACTTAATTTTCACCATTTAAAACATTTTATTTTTATTAAATAGCCCAAAACTGAAATTAATTCTAATAAATCACAGAGAATTCAAAAAATTATGAAATTTGATCTCAAGGCTTATCAGGTCTAGGTTTACCTCCAGTAAAAAATTTCAAGGGATTAGAATTTACGTTGGTCAAGTTAGGAATTTTTTTTAAAAATCCTAGTTTTACATGAAAATAATTATATAAAATAAATTAAATTCTAAAAAATCACATTTTCTCCTCTGTTGTCTTAATTGACCTATGAATGAAGTAGGATAAAAATTTTAAAGTCATTTGAATTAAATTTGACATATTATGAAGTGATAAAGCCTTAGGGGCAAATGTGTAATTTTGGAAATTTTGCCTTAGTTGACATTTAGGCTTAATTTAAGGAGGAAAAATGGGTAACCTCTAATATTAATCAATTCATTTAATGTTTGAAACACAAAGGAGTTAATTGGTAGAAACCAATCTCACTTTCTTAATTAGTTTAATAAATTTCTAAATTAATAAAATTTGGAAGTTTATTAAAATGAAATGATCCTGGACTTAGGGGTATGACTTCTGAAGCCAATCCCCTATTTTGATTTCTGAAAAGAATCCAAATCATGAATCATGTCCACTTAAAGCTTAACCCTTTTCAAAACTAATTAAGACACTTACATAGGTCTTAAGGGCTTAGTGGTGACTTAGGCTAAATAAAAAATTGACTAAACAAGGATTAGATAAATAAATAAAACATAATCAAACATCCTTGAAACACCACTAAGCCCAATTAGGATTAAAAATTTGGCTAAGTGTTCAAATTACACTAACTTCCCCTTTAAGGGAATTCACTCACATAATCTTCAAATTGAATGATAAATGATTATTAACTTATTCTTAGGGATAATTGAGAAATCAATGTTTAGTGAGCATTAAGGATATTTATAGGATGAATTATTAAACAACATAATAAGTTTAAAAAGAGCTCGGAATTTTCCACCTGGCAGCGAGAGAGTAGCATGGTCCTGCTTCTTTCTCTAGATCTGTTGGATACCTCGGAGTTTTACCAAACTTAATATGTTTTGCTTGACAACATCATCCTTAATTAAACTTCTAAAGGACCCGCCAAGATATGACATAGGGTTAGGACAGCTACCAAAACTTTTCTTTTCCTGCTCTTCATAAACTGCTTTGACATGCATTTTAAGTTTCAGGTGGTGCAACGAGAAGACTCGCCAATTACACTTTTACAGATTTCAGCATTGTCTTTCTTATACTTTCATACTGTGTTTCTCTTACTGTACTTTCATACCTGCAAATTTGCATGCTAAACAATGATGTCACCCTGCATGAAAACTAAAACTATCAGGATAGCCACATAAACAAAACTAAAACTAAAATCAACTAAGATAGAATTCACCCCCACAACATTCAAAATATAAAACAACTCAAAATTTAATCACAAACACCACACAAAATTACAACTCCAACAAAATAAAGACATCTCTTCTGGATGATCGGGAATCCCTCGGAGGAGGTAACCTACAGTTGCTAACGAGTTTTCTCACAGTCTAAATGAAATTATGGAACTCGTTAAGTTGAGTTTAGTAAGTTCATTTTGACTAAGTGAATCCAATACAAAATAGTGGTTCTGGAACGAGGGAACCGTAGGATCCTAACCGGTGTCGCTCTAATCATATTTAATATGCCCCTATAAATTCAAAAAACTGCAACCATAAGGCTACCCGATTTGACACTATAACTTGACACACTAGAAAACTCAAACTCATCGCGGCAAGAGCTTGGACCTAGCATGATGGGCAGCACGGCCATCTTCAACAGCAAAACCTGTCTTCCCCAGCTAAACCAATCTTCCTTCTACTTAAACAACAAAGTCATAGGACTTCGAGGTTGCTTGCTTATGCAACGTAAATCCTCACCCTTTAAAGTCATCTTCAACAGCAAAACCTGTCTTCCCCAGCTAAACCAATCTTCCTTCCTTAGACTTAAACCCGGAAAACCTATCTTCCTCAGCTAAACCAATCTTCCTTCCTTAGACTTAAACAACAAAGCCATAGACTTTGAGGTTGCTTGCTTATGCAACGTAAATCCTCACCTTATTAAAGCCATAAGACTTCGAGGTTGCTTGCTTATGCAACGTAAATCCTCACCTTATCTTTAGGCTAAATACATAGGACTTCGAGGTTGCTTGCTTATGCAACGTAAATCCTCACCTTATCTTTAGGCTTTTGTGTAGCCCTGCTATACAATATAAGCCCTAACTCATCTTAGGATTCCGAGGTTATCATTTGTCACGACCTAAATCCTCACATCTTTCAGGCTATTTGGGACTTTGAGGTTGCTTGCTTATGCAACGTAAATCCTCACCTTATCTTTAGGCCTTTGTATCCTGCTATATAATATAAGCCCTAACTCGTCTTAGGATTCTGAAGTTGTCGTTTGTCACGACCTAGTGTTATACAATATAAGCCCTAACTCGTCTTAGGATTCCGAGGTTGTCGTTTGTAACGACCTAACCTCGAGGTTGCTTTCTTATGCAACGTAAATCCTCACCTTATCTTTAGGCCTTTGCATAGCCCTTTTTTCTTGCTTATGCAACGTAAATCCTCACCTTATCTTTAGGCCTTTGCATAGCCCTGCTATCAATATAAGTCATAACTCGTCATAAGATTCTGAGGTTATTGTTTGTCACGACCTAAATCCTCACATTTTTCAGTTATTTATACGATAGTTTCACACGAATGTAAGCACTAACTAATAAAATTGACAGGATGAAACACCTAAATATCTCTCCTCCAAGCTGAAGCCAAACATTGGGATAGCTTAGGAAGTCACCGAGGTTCTCCTCTGGATCCATGACATCCCCTAGTTCTTCCTCCTTTGGATTCTACAATAAAATGTTCCAAATTTGAATCAATCTCCTTTCATACCTCTTTGTTCGATCTCATTGAAAATTCTTACCCTTTAAAATTCCTTGAAGATAATATTTTCTGTCATTTAACATGTAATTAACTATAGGGGCTTGCCCTTATAGGAAGCATGTCTGAACCCAGCTTAAAATAAACCCTATTTAATCCTTTATATTAAATAGGAGAACTTGTCGGAAAATACAAAGGTTTCGCAGACCAAACTGACGTCATACATTCCTTAGTTTATTTGATCGAGCCTCATCCTCAAGTCTTGTGTTTGTCCTTCTAGATAGATACAAGATTTGAGGTACAGTGCTCTTTCATTTTAAACTATAAAAAAATATGGGATCAGTTTGATTTCATACTTCAACGTCCTTCAGAAGCGGGCGACGGGATTTTGATTTCGGACACCGACAGCTTCTTACGGCCAACTCCCCACAAACCCCACTTTTCCTCACCGACAATCCCGTCGCCTACTTCTGAAGGACGTTTAATTTATATATGAAATCAAACTAACCCCATATTTTTCACAGTTTAAATGAAAGAGCACTATACCTTAAACCCTGTATCTATCCCGAAGGATAAACACAAGATTGAGGATGAGGCTCGATCAAATAAACTAAGAAATATATGACATCTGTTTGGTCTGCGAAATCATTTTATTTTCAGACAATTTCCCTTATTTAATATGAAGAATTAAATAAGATTTATTTTAAGCTGGTTCAGAAAAGCTTCCTATAAGGGCAAGCCCCTATAGTTAATTACATGTTAGATAACCATAGTGACCTAAGAAAACTTTCGGTAAAAATCAGGGAATATTATCTTCAAGGAGTCCAACATGATAGAACTTTTCAATAAAATCAGATAAAGAGGTGTGAAAGGGGATTGGCTCAAATTTGGAACATTTTTTTATAGAGTCCAAATGAGGAAGAAGTAGGGGATGTCGTAGATCTAAGGGAGAAAGTTGGTAACTTCCCAAGCTATCCTATGGTTTGGCTTCAATTTTGAGGAGAAATATTTAGGTGTTTCATCCAGCCAATTTTATTAAGTAGGGCTTGAATTCATGTGAGAAGATCACACAAATAGCCTAGAAGATATGAGAATTTAAGTCGTGCAGACGATAACCTCGAAATCCTAAGACGACTTAGGGCTTATATTGTATAGCAGAGTTGTAAAAAGGCTTAAAGATAAAGTGAGGATTTACATTGCATAAGCAAACAACCTAGAAGTCCTATGGCTTTGTGGTTCAATTCTAAAGAAGGATATGTAATTGTAGTTCCTCTTACTGTTGAAGATGGTTGTGCTGCCCATAGTTCTAGCTCTAAGCTCCTTGTCGTGTCGAGTTTAAGTTTTCTATTGTGTCAAGTTATGATATCAAATCAAATGTCCCTATGGTTGTAGTTCTTTAAATGTTATGGGGCATGTTAAAGTTGATTAGAGCGACACCGATTATGANTATGAGGCTCGATCAAATAAACTAAGAAATATATGACGTATGTTTGGTGTCCGGAACCATTTTATTTGCCGACAATTTCCCCTATTTAATATGAAGAATTAAGAGGGTTTAAATTAAGTTGAATTTGAACAAGCTTCCTATAAGGGAAAGCCCCTATAGTTAATCACATCTTAAATGACCAAAGACACCTAAGGAAACTATCAATAAAAATCAATAAATATTATTTTCAAGGATTTCAAAAGGTTAGGACTTTTCAAAACTATCAGACAAAGAGGGTGAAATGAGATTAGCACAAATTTGGAGCATTTTATTTTTGGAATCCAAATTAAGAAGAACTAGGGGATGTCATGGATCTGGCGGAGAACCTCAATGAATTCCCAGTCTATCTTATGGTTTGGTTTCAGTTTTGAGAAGTTATTTAAGTATTTAATTCTGTAAATTTTATTTGTTGGGGCTTACATTCCTGTGAAACGATCACACAAATAGCCTGGAAGATATGGAGATTTAGATTGTAACGAACGACAATCTCGGAATCCTAAGATGAGTTAGAGCTTATATTGCACAACATGGTTGTGCAAATGCCTAAAGGTGAGTTGAGGATTTATGTTGCATAAGCAGACAACCTCAAAATCCTATGGATTTTTGTTTCATTCTAAGGATGGAATGGTTTAGCTAGGGAAGACGGGTTTTGCTGTTGAAGATGGTCGTGTTGCCCACCATGCTAGCTCCAAGCTCCATGTTGTGGCTAGTTTATGTTTTCTAGGGTGTGAAGTTGTGATATCAAATCAGACAACCCTATGGTTGAAGTTCTTTAAATGTTATGGGGGATGTTAAAGTTGATTAGAGCAACATCGATTAGAATCCTAAGGTTTCCTTGTTCCGGTACAACTATTTTCTATTGGATTCACTTAGTCCAAATGAATTTACTAAACTCATCTTAATGAGTTCCATACTTTCATTTAGACCGTGGGAAGCCTCTTTAGCAACCGTAGGTTACCTCCTCCAAGGGATTTCCGATCATCCGATAGAGAAGACATAATTTAGTTGTAGTTGTTGATTTGTGTGATGTTTGTGATTAACTTTTGAGTTGTCTTATATTTTGAATGTTGTAGAGGTGATTTTTATCTTAATTAATTTTAGTTTTGATTTTGGGTTTTGGTTTTGTGGCTATACTGACAGTTTTAGTTTTCATGTAGGGTGACATTGCTGTTTAGCATGCAAGTTTGTGTTTTGTTCATACATGCAGGAAAGTAAGCACAATATGGAAAGCTTAAGAAAAGACAATGTTGTAAACTATAAAAGCATACCTGGCGAGTCTTCTCATTCCACCACCTGAAACTCAAAATGCATGTTTCAGGATTTTATGTAAAGCGAAAAAAGTAAGGTTTTAGTGACCTAACTAAACCTAGGTCATATCTTCGTGGGTCCTTATTGGTTTGGATAAGGCTGATTTTTGTTAAGCAAAACATATTAAGTTTAGTAGACCTCTGAGGTATCCAACATGTCTAGAGGAAGAAGCAGGTCCATTCTTCCCTCTCACTACCTGATGAAAAGCTTTGAGCTCCTTTAAAATTATTATGCATCCTTAATAAATCATCCTATAAATACCTTTAATGCTCAGTGAAAATTGAGGTTACAATTATCCCTAAGAGTAAGGTAATTATCATTTGTCATTTAATTTGGAAGTTATGTGGGTGAAGACCCTTAAAGGGGCAAGTTAATGTCATCAAGTTACTTAGCCAACTTTTTAATTTGGGCTTATAGTGTTTTAAAGATGTTCAATTTTTAATTAAATTTTCTTTTCTAATCTTCATTTAATTAGATTTGATTTAGCTTAGGTTTTGGTGGATGTCTTGGTTATATTTTGAAAGAGATTGAATTTTAAGTTGTAATGGTTCATTTTTGAAAGTTATTTGAACATCAAATAGGGGTATTAAATTGGTGAGTTATTAACACTCAAAACCATGCCCCTATGTCTAGGATCATTTGGTTTAATAGACTTCCATATTTTAATAATTTAAAGATTTACAATTTTATCCCTTGATTATGGAAAGAGTGAGGTTGGTTTCTACCAATTAATCCCCTTGTGTTCTAATCATCCATATAAGTTAGTTAAAATCAAAGATTACCCTTTTCCCTCCTTCAATTAAGCCTAAATGTTAATTAAGGCTAAATTTCCAAATTTACATTTTTCCCCTAAAGCTCTATCTCTTCATAGTTTGTCAAATTTAATTCAAATGACTTTGGAATTTTTATTCCTCCTCACTCATAGGTCAATTAAGACATCAGAGGAGAGAATGTAATTTTTCAAAATTTAATTTAATTTACATATTTATTTCAATGCAAAAATATGACTTTTCAATGAAAATTTCATAACTTGAATAAGGCAAAGCCTAATCCTTTGAATTTTTTACTAGAGGTAGAATTGGACTAGAAAAGCATTAGGGGCCAAGTTTCATGTAATACTGAATTACATTTGAATTTTAAGAATTATTTTAAATGTTGGAGTATTTATTAATTAAAAAATATTTTAAATGTGGAAAATTAAGTTTTATATTTTTATTAAATCTCTTTGATGTTAAGGGATACAGAGAAACAAATTCATATTTATCTAATTTTTCTTTGAATTATTTGAATTATTTTAGTGAAAATCCATTTTCAGCCTTTAAAAATTATTTTAAACTTCAAAATTCAATATCTTCACTTAGAAACTTAAGAAAAATATTCCAATTCTTGCTTAGGAAACAATTTAGAACATTTTCATTATTTTTATTATTTTTGTGATTTTTATCATTTTTTAAATTATTTAAATATAAAAAATATGCTAAAAAAGATGTTTTAATTTTAATTACCATTTTATTTTTAGAAATTTTCTCTGATCATAGAGAACTCCAAGAACCAATTTTTATAATTTTTTTATTTATATTTTAATTGTTAAAAATCATTTTAGTACCAAAAATGTCATTCAACTTGAAAAATCAATTTGAGTTATTAAATGAGCTCCAAGTATTTTGAAATTTTTATGGGGAGTTCTCTGAACTTTAAATCACAGTGGAGATTAAAAATTCAGTCATTTAGATGCTTGTGTTTCACAAAATTAATTTTCTTTGTGTTTTAGGGTTGGTGAAAATTAAGTGCATTCTTAGTGACTTAACCCATAAAATATTTTCCAAAGGGTTCTCTGGTCATAGTAAACCTTCCGAAATTTTCATGGAATTTTCTAAGGAACATGCTAATTATTATGATTAATTTATGAAAATAATAGACATAAACTTGGAAAATATGGATCTTTGTCTAGAGATATCCTGTGACTTTAGAAAAAACATAGGATGTTGATCCTGAATTTTTTATGTAAGGATTTATGGAGTTGGCACCACTACAGCGCCAAAAACTTGATCCTTTTATGAAAAGTAAGTTGTGTAAAATATATATAATTATAGGTAATTAATAATGGGATTCTACACAAGTATATGTATCATTATCAAGTAATAAAGGGCTTTTTATTTAAGCCTCAAATATCGATCCCATGGGGAAGATGTAAATTAGCAATGATAAATTTTAATAGGAAATTTATAAAAAATCAAACGAAATCACTGTCACTAATTTCAAATGTTGATATTTTAACCAAACTAAATTACTTAACTATTAGCAAAAATGGAAATGCAACTTTTAAATATTAAGTACTAATCTAAGAATTATGTTTATGTAATGAAGATTTCTTATATGAAAAGCATCCTTCCCACTACAATGAAATTTTGGTGAAATGAGATGAGATAAATGTTTTTAATATGGATTGTACCAAATAGGAGCAATTTTAATTCTCTACCCTGATACAGTGCATAGAAAAACTTTGGTTGATCTTAGGTTTATTCCATAAATCTATGGCTAGGCTAGGAGGATACCGGTTCCCACTTCAGAGCTCCCACTTCTCTTCACCTAAAGGCTAACTCTCGCTTTAGTTTTTAAACACTAAGACCAAATTGGGGATTTTATTCTATCACACTAAAGATTCTCCAATTTTACACCCAACAAAGAATATTTTCATATTTATTTGCACTTAATTTCATGAACATATTTCTCCTTTATGAAATCAAATGTGATCCTCTCTCTATTGTAGAACTCATACTCCATTTCCCAGATCATATGTTTCACACCATATTTTAACAAATCAATTGGCCAGACTGAAAAGAGGGAACTAATCAGGCTTCATGAGAAAGATAGTACAAAACACAAATTTCATATATAAAATAAAGCTCATACAACACTAAATAAATAAACAAACTTATCTAGAACTCTTTCTCAAAGCAAATCCTTTGTAGCCTTTTCTTAGAAATGCAAAAAAAAGAATTCTCTCACTTTTAGCCTTCTCAAACACTCTTATGAAAAGTTTGACACTAAATCTCACCACAAAAACTCTAAAATATGAAAAATCACTAATTGAGTCCAATATGGTAGTGAAATAGAATGATGTGGACCGAAAAATGAACATAGAGTAGTGAAAAACGTAGAGGAGCGAATTTTCTGATGAAATTCAGCCCCAAATATATCCCAAGGTTAGTTCTCCAAGAGGTGCCTCCAAAAACTCTTAAAAAAATCATCCAAATACGTTGAAACTTTAGAAACGAGGTCTCCACCGCCTTTGGTGTCGTCGACGCTGGTCTGGCGCCATCGGTATTGAGTAAAAATCTCTAATGTTAAATTGTTCAGCAGCATCAGCGCTGACGGCGCTGAGCCTTTCTTCAAAAACTTAATTTTGACTCTAAATTTCATCCTTTTTGCTTTTCTTTTTTTCTTTAAGCCCTAAAAATCAATAAGATGTAAGAAAACATCAACATACCTTTCATTAAAGTGCAATATCACCAAATATGAGTATAAAATATGGGTCTAAAAATGCATATACTTTTGGTGTATCAAAATCCCCTAAACTTACATGTTACTTGTCCTCAAGTAACATCTTTACTATATAAAAATTATGACTTATGGTGAAGAATTTAACTTTTAGACTTCCATATTTTAGTTTTCTAACTATAGTAGTTTTAACTTAAGAAAAATTCAAAACTCCAGTTAATACTACAGGCGTAAGGATATTTAGTAATTAATTCTAAGGTTTCTCAGCCTCTATTTCTTTCAAGAAAAATTGCAATTTTTTATATTAAAGTCACTTAGGAAATTCATATGAAAAAGAACTTCATAAAACTTCATTAATAAATAAGTTAACATTCAAATTAAAAGATTAGAAAATGTGTCCAAGTCTTTTTCCTTGGTTGATTCAAGTGAAGCTAATTTTTAATTAGGCATCTCCTTAAGCCTCTCCTCACATCTTTTCTTTTTTCTTTTTCTTTTTCTTTTTTTTTCTTTTCTTTTCTTTTTATGAAGATTACTATATCTAGATAGCCTTTAATGATTTTAAACTTCACTATCCTCTTCTTAAAGTTAAAAACTTTTTACATTTCTTCACTTAACAAATTTATATTAACTTAAAAATTACATTTTTAATTTTGTTTCTTTTTACATGAACCTCTTTAAGGTTTTTAATACTTCAAAAATAAAAATTTCTTTTACTAAAAATAGAAAAACCTAGTCTTATTCTCTTTTACCAAATATCTTAGCCCCTAGAATTAACATTTATTATTGAAATTTTTTACTTAAATTTACTATATATTTAGAAAAAAATATAGTTATCCAAAGTTAACTCTTAATACCAAAGGTCATGTCAATTTTAAGATTTTGAAAATATAGTTAAGTGAGAACAAATAAAATTAAGTTATTTTCTAATAATGATATTTCTTCTCCCCCCCTCCCCCAAACTTAAATTTTTTAAAAGATTTTTACATGAAGAACTTTAAAAATGAAGGGTAAAATTAGCATTAAATATATATAAAAAAATTCATACCTATTGGAGATTCTGATTTTTTAACATAAATTTTGAAATGCTACAGATGCTAATATGAAAACTACAAGGCTAAAACATTAAATTGCACATAATACATATAAAATTTGTTGAGAAAGAGCTAATCACAATACATAACAAAGTGTTGAAAATAAAAACAGAATTAAACTAAATTCTAAAAATAAAAAGATTTTTCCACATTATAGTTTAACATAACATAACAAACAAATTCTCAACAACATCACAACACAAACAATACAATCACACAGTACAAACACAAACAAACAACCAAAAAGATCACCAGTCTCTATCTTCTTCATCATCAACATCTAACTTTTGCTACTGATATAGAGTTTAAGTGGGATGAATAGGGAACTCACCTGTATGGTCATCCCTCAGATATCTCACTAAAGCATCATCACAAGCAGCAACATATTAAAATTTCTGGTGAATCAGATCATCAGTGCGAGCATTTCTGGCCTCCATATTCTTCATCCAATGATCCATCCTCAAAATATCTCCTTGTTGAATCATCATTTGGTCCAACAACTCCCTGTTGCTGAGGTCACTTGAAGTAGGCTCACTAGGGGTTTTAGATGTAGAAGGAATATCTCTAGCCTCTCTTCAGGATCTTCAATCAACATGGGACTCATTAGTCTTGATGGTGGCAGGCCCAATCGGTCTCTGAGGCTCAATTCTCTCCTCATTAGCTCTGAAATCAACTCCTTCATGCTCACAAAGTGTGTAAACCAGAGCAGGGTGCGCCAATCCCCCAGTGGTCTCTCCAGAGCAATAGATCGAGTGTTCATATAAATGATAGAGCCTACATTTATATCCATCACTTGCTGAATACAAGTAGTTCAGGATTGCTCTATACTTGGACACTTCACTATGATGATTCGTTGGAATCATCCTCCTAGAAATAAAATAGTGTCAGGCTTTAGATACTACATTTGACATAGAAAGGGGGAAGTTAACTTTAACTCCATTTTTTTATTTTCCAAGCCCCCTTTTCACTTGTTAGAAAAGAAATAACTTCACCTAAAGCCTGATCTGTAGTAGAAAAAGTATGGTACTGACATCTATACTCTTCTTCTAACTGATAAAACTCATTAATTTTTCTTGGAGTAAACTCCACCCTTTTCCTCGAACAAAAACAAAATCATTAGAAGCATTAGGAAAGTTGGCATAAAATTCCATTATAATCCTAGCTATTGCATTGGCAGTAAAATAGTAAGAGTTTTCCCTTTACCAAGCGATAATCAATCGTTCAACTTCTCCTCCCAGATTTTTAAAACCTCGGTATGAATAAATTTTTTATTTTCTTGCAAACTATGTAATCAAGAACTCACACTAAAGCTAGCAAATCTCTGCTCGTCATATTCTACTTTTCTTTTCCTTGATCTAGGTACCATAGGAAATCTAAAAAAATTTGAAAAGTTCCAAATAAATCCCAAAAATTCTGAAAATCAAAATTTAAACTACTTTAAACTTAAATCCACTAAGTAAGAGTTCTTCACCAAAGCATTTTCTTAAAATTTCTCACAAAAATTTCAAAATTTTGGATCTAGCCAATGTGATAAAAATCTTTGGTGAAAACCAAAAATTTTGACTTTAAAGTATAGCTCTTGCCTAGAAAAGATGAAGTCTGAAGTTTCTTTGCCTCAAAATTGCCTCAAATCCTCCCAAAATCAAGCCCTAAGTGCAAAACTGAAGGTTGAAGGTGAGTTAAGGGGGTAAAAATGGAGGTTTAGAGTGAAAATTACGAATTAAGGGTTAATTCGATGCTCTCGGGTTGAGGGCGCCGTCAGCACCAATGTCAGCGCGGTCGGCGCCATTGCGAGCGCCGTCGGCACTAAAGGCCCAAAATTCACTATTTTGATTTTTCAAATTTTCAATTTCCTTTGAATTTCTCCAAAGTTTTTAGTATTTTTAAAAACAAATTTTTATCTAAATTCATAAATACACATTTCACAAACAACAACAAACTGTCTTTTTTATATGAAAATACACTTTTTACAAACACATTTCACAAATTTATACCTATTAAACAAACTAATAATAAATCAGTGTCAAAATCAAGCCACAACACTAAATGCTGACACAAAACTATACACATAATTAAAGTTCAGAATTCTAAAGCAAAAACAAATCAAATCAAACCTAACAAAATCCATACAATTACACTAAAACACAAACATTTTTAAGCAAGTAAAGAGTTCACAATCTTTAATCATTCAGCCTCATCTTTAGTGCTTTCACCTCCTCTAATATCTCCAATAGATTGATAATGAACATATAGGTTGTAGAAGGATCGGTACGGGAATTGTTCTGTCAAATTTTCTTTGATCCACCCCTTTTATTTAAACATCTGAACTTCCTGCTTCAAAAATTTCAGTGTGATCAAAATTTTCTTTCATTCTCCAATCTAGGTGATCAAAAAGGTACTTGAGATCTCCTACTACATTCATAGTTCTCTGAATTTCTCTTTCAATTTTTTCAATTTCTTCTCTAAAACAAGCGAACTTCCAACTGCTGGTGGCATTAATGGAGACGAAGCATGTGAAGAATAATCTATAATAGCATTTAGTGCTTTATTTCCATTACCAATGTACTGATCATCAATAGGAATCATTAGCTCCCATGGAAGTAAATTTTTTTCCCAACTTTCATATGGCACTTTGGATTGACTGCAAATCAAAAAAATTGTTGAAGGATGCCAAAGTCCATAAATCGACTTATTCATAATGATTCCCATCACAGATTTAAATATAATTGAACCTATATCAATAGGTTTCTCCATTTTAATGTAGTAGTTTAAAATAACACTCTCCTTGGTGACTTTACTGATCTTCATAGTAGGGAGTATTTTGCACAAATAAATGAAAAGTCATTGTTTCGAAATTGGATTAAGTGATGAAGTAGGAAAACTAATATATCCCTCATCTCGTACTTCCCACATATCACTTTCATCTGTCAGAAAATTATAAATATCTTGCATCAAATCTCACGTAGGAATGAGATTTGTATACTAACAGATTGGAATATTTTCTATCATATACAATTCATTAATTCTGGCAGGAGTAAATGGTACAGCGTTACCTCGAATGAAGACAAATCCTTGGGTAATTTCATATAGATTTGCATAGAACTCATTCACTACAGGTATACCAACTACAACGGTAGTATAACACAGAACTTCCCATCGCCTTTACAGAATGATCTTCTCAATTGAAGAACTTAAATTGATCAACCCATGATTAACAAATCCTCTTTCCTTGATCAATCTCTTCTTCATAATAATTTTATCATATAATCTCTGCACATCAAAACTAATAAACTTTCTTCTATTAAAAACTCCATATCTTGAAGTATTTCTAGAGTTAGAAGCCATGAAATCTGAAAATAGGAAGTTTTTAGGTGTCCTAGGCAGTTTTTAGGTCTTTAAAAACACATACCTGCAATTATTATGGAGCAAAATCCCGCCAAAGTCCGCCGAAAGTCGCAGGAACCGTTCAACCATCCTCGGTGCCACCGACGCTCACAAGGGGTGCTACTGGCGCTGAGATCAATTTACTTGGGCGCTGTTGGCGCCCATTCTTGCGCCATCGACGCCCATTCTTGCAGTGTCAGCGCCAGTGGCAAACTTTTTGTGATTTTTTTTATTTTTTTGTACAATTAAATCTCAACTTTTATTCCAATAGCAATATTAAGCTTAATTTATAATAAATGTAACTTTGTAGGATTATTATCTACTAATATATAAGACACGTAACAAACTAAATAGTAATACATAAACATATACGTATGGGTTGTCTCCCATAAAGTGCTTGGTTTAATGTCATCAGCTCGACATACCATTTGTTTAGTTGGGTTGACTTAACATTAAAACTTCTTTAAATTAAGGTATGTGTCCTTCATAATAATGTTTCAAATGATGCCCAATAAGTTTAAATATCTTTCCAGTGTTAGGATCTTTAATCACAACAGTTCCATAATGATAGACTTTAATTACAATAAATGGCCTTAAGCAACTGGATTTCAGTTTTTTTGGAAACTATCTCAATCTTGTATTCTATAATAGAACTTCTTGTCTATATTTAAATTTCTTTTGAATAATCTTCCTATCATGTCATATTTTCATTTTCTTTTTATAGATTTTTGCATTATCATATGCTTCATTTCTGATCTCCTCATGTTCGTTGAGTTGCAATGATCTTTTCTAACTAGCATCTTTTAGATTAAAATTAAATTTCTTAATAGCCTAAAATGCTTTATGCTCTAATTCTCCTGGTAAGTGACATATTTTTCCAAATATCAGTCTGTATGGAGAAATTTTTATAGGAGTCCTATAAGCAGTTATATATGCCCATAAAGCTGGGTTAAGTCTAGCAGACCAATCTAATTTATAAGGATTTACAACATTTTCTAAAATGCGTTTAATTTCACAATTTGACATCTCTGCTAGACCATTAGTCTGAGGATGATAAGCAGTAGAGAATCTATGCATAATATCATATTTCCTAATTAATTTTCTGATTCTCTTATTCTTGAAATGAGATCCTCCATCAATAATAATTATTCTGGACATTCCATATCTTGTAAAAATATTCTTAATTAAAAATTTAGAAATGCTCCGAGCATTACATCTAGGTGCAACAATAGCTTTAATCCATTTGGACATACAATCAACAACAAGTAATATATATAAGTTTCCAAATGAAGGCATAAATGGTCCCATAAAATCTAATCCCCACGCATCAAAAATTTCAACTTCCAATGTGTAATTTAGAGGCATTTCATTTCTTCTAGATATATTTCCTACATGTTGACATCTATAGCACGTTTTAATATATTCATTAACATCTTTAAAAATAGTAGCTTAATAAAATCCAGCTTGTAAAATTTTATATGCAATTCTATTTATTCTAAAATGTCCTGCAAATTCATAATCATGGCATCTTTCAATTATCTGTTGAGTTTCTTCATAAGGCACACATCTTCTAATAATTAGATTTTTACATTATTTATATAAATATGGGTCATCCCAAAAATAGTCTTTTGAATCATATATAAATTTTATTAATTGTTGATTCTTAATATCTGGTAGTAGATTATCACTTACAATATAATTTATTATATCGTTTAATTATGAATTTTTTATATCATATGGTAAAAAATCACTTACAATATAATTCACTATATCAACATACTATGGTACATCCATTTCATCAAAACTATATAATTGTTCATCAGGGAAATTCTCTAAAATTTCATTTGCAAAATTAGTTAATATTTATATTTCTATTCTAGAGAAATGATCAGCTATTTGATTATCATTACCCTTTCTATCAATCACAGTAAAATCAAACTCTTGCAATATAAGTGTCCATCTAATTAATCTTGGTTTAGCATCCTTCTTTTGTATTAAATATTTAATAGCAGAATGATTTGTATGCATTATGCATTTAGTTCCAAATAAATAAGGTTTAAATTTATCAAAGGCATAAACAATAGCTAATAACTCTCTTTTTGTAGTAGTTTAATTAATTTGAGCCTGATTTAGAGTCTTGCTAGCGTAATATATAACCTTAAAAACTTTATCATGCCTTAGTCCTAATATAGCCCCAATAGCATATTCACTAGCATCGCACATTATTTCAAATGGTTTTTCCCAGTTAGGTGGTACTATTATAGGTGCAGTGACTAATTTTTTCTTTAACAATTTAAATATTTTTATGCATTCTTCATTAAAATCAAATTTCATATCTTTTTCTAAAAGTTGGCATAAACGCTTAGTTATTTTTGAAATTTTTTTTATGTAGCACCTGTAAAAATTAGCATGTCCTAGAAAACTTCTCACCCCTTTAACATTAGTAGGTGGAGATAATTTTTCTATAACTTGGATTTTTGCAGGATCTACTTCCATGCCTTTTTTAGAAATTTTATGCCCAAGTACAATACCTCCAACAACCATAAATTGACATTTTTCCCAATTTAATACAAAATGGACTTTTTCACATACTTCAAGAACTTTTTCAAAATTATTAAGGCATAATTCAAACAAAGTTCCAAATACAAAAAAATCGTTCGTAAACACTGTCATTCCATGTTCTATATAATTACTAAAAATTGACATCATACATCTTTGAAATGTTGCAGGTGCATTGCATAGTCCAAAAGGCATTCTACGAAAAGCAAATGTTTCAAATGGGCTTGTAAATGTTGTTTTCTCTTGATCCTCTGGAGCAATTGGAATCTCGTGATAATAGGTATATCCATCTAGAAAATAATAATACTTATTCCCTGCCAATCTATCCAACATTTGGTCTAGAAATGGTAAAGGAAAGTGATCTTTTCTGGTGGCCAAATTTAATTTTTCTATAGTCAATGCAAATTCGCCAACAAGTTACTTAACTTATTGATATTAATTCATTTTTCTTGTTTTCTTCAGCAGTCACTCTTCCTTTCTTTGGAACACAGTGAATTAAGCTTACCCAAACTCTATCTAAAATAGGATATATAATTTTAGCATCTAACCATTTAAAATTTCTTTTTTAACAACTTCTTTCATTATCGGGTTTAATCTTCTCTGAGGATCACCTTTAGGTTCATATTGTTCATCTAATAAAATTTTGTGCATATAAATTGAAGGACTAATTCCTTTAATATCTGTAATTTTGTGCATACAAATTGAAGGACTAATTCCTTTAATATTTGCTAAAGTCCATCCAAAAGCCTTTTTATATCTTTTCCAACATCTCTATTAACTTTTCTTCCTGATTTCAGTTAACTTAGAAGATATAATAACAGATAATGTAGATGATTATCCTAAAAATACATACTTTAAATGGGCAGGTAACATTTTTAATTCAAGTTTAGGTGGTTTAATACTTGAATGAATAAGATTTTTACTTTTGTTTTCCAACAAGTCTAACCTTTCAAATTTGCCCTTAATATAATCCAAATCTTCTTCTTTAACTTCATCTTTATTTTCAAAAATTTCTCCTTGCTCAAATTTATCTTTGAATTCTTTCTTAAACAGTTCATTACCTAAATACTCCGCTACATCCATCTTGAAACATTCATTATCTTTTTCTATTGCACGATATTTCATAGCTTTTGCTATATTAAATTTTACTTCTTGATCATTAACTCTCATTTTTAATTCTCCTTTTTGTACATCTATTACAGCTCTTCATGTTGCAAGAAATGGTCTCCCTAAAATAATAAGAATCTCTTTATCTTCCTCCATATCCAATACTATAAAGTCTACAGGGAAAATAAATTTATCCACTTTTACGAGTGCATCCTCTATAACTCCTTTTGGATAAGTTATTGATCGGTCAACTAACTGAAGAGTTGCAGTAGTAGGGGAATTTTATCCGAAATATAAACGTTTAAAGATCGATAAAAGCATAAGATTGATACTCGCTTCTAAATGACATAAACCCATTCCATAAAACTTGTCAACAATTGCACTAAGTATAGTAAAACTACCAGGATCTTTTAGTTTTTCAGGAAGCTTTTTCTGAATAATAGCACTACACTCTTCACTGAGTGCAATGGTCTCATGATAAATAAACTTCCTTTTCTTATTTATTACATCCTCCATAAATTTTGCACAACTTGGCATTTGTTCCAAAGCTTCAACAAAAGGAATATTTATCGTTAACTTCCTAAGGATTTCAAAAAATTTTAAATTATTTATCTTTATTCTTCTGCTTCAGTTGAGGAAACAGAGATAATGATTTTTCTACCGGAACCTGTGTTTGTTCATTTTCCTGTTGATCATTTTCCATTTCTTCATTCTCTTTATCAACTTCAGTTTCTCTTTAGATCCTTATTTCAATTTCTTTTCCACTTGTTATTGAATAGCTTTAATTTGCTCATTATTTTGATCTTTTGGATTAACTTTCACAGTACTCAAAAGAATTTCAGAAGGTCTGTTACTAAGTGCAGTCGTAGTATGTCCTAATTGATTTTCAATATTTCTAATAGCAGCCCCTTGATTTTGTATTTAATTTCCCATATTCAACATCACTTGGTCCATTGTCAACTTTTTTCCTGAACTTGTGGGTTAGGATTAGAGTTAAATCATGGAGGATAATAATGTAGAAAAGGAAGATTTCCTTGATTTTTCATATTTTCACATGGATTCACCGAATTATTATAATTATTCCAACGAAAATTAGGGTGATTTTTCCATCCAGGATTTAAATAATTAGAATAGGGATTATTATTTTAATTATTTATAGCATTTAAAGTTTCATAAGATTGTTGAGTATCAATAATCTGTCCTAGTGAATTTTCCTCTAATATTTGGGGTATTTGAGAACAGTTCATTTTTATTTAATCACTATTTTTAGAAACAGCAGCAAATTGAGATGTCAAAATAGATATTGCATCAGAATCATGAATACTGGCTACTCTCTTAGGATTTACCCATTTAGAGGGCCATTGAAAATTTTTAGTAGTCATTTCTTCAATTAGAGAATATGCTTCATCAAAAGTTTTTGACATTAATGATCTACCCACAGCAACATCTATAATAGATCTTAATGATCCTACCAATCCATTAAAAAAGGTTTGATTTATTAACCAATCTGGCAAATGCTTGGTGTGGACATTTTCTAAAAAGATCCTTAAATCTTTCCCAGGCTTCATATATCGATTCCCCTTCAAACTGACAAAAAGATGTAATATCATTTCTAAGCTTAGCAGTTTTCAAGGGTGGAAAATATTTAGCCAAAAAATTTTCTGATAGTTCTCCCCAAGTTCTATAAGATCTGGGTGCTAATGAATTTAACCAAACCTTGACTTTATCCCTTAATGAAAAAGGAAAAACTCTAAGCCTAACAGCATCATTAGACACTCTATCATATTTAAATGTAGCACAAATTTCAAGAAAACTAGCAAGACGTAAGTTAATATATTTAGTAGGTGATCCTCCAAACTACTTATTTTGTATCATTTGGATAATAGAAGGTTTATGCTCAAATGAATTAGCAGCAACATCAGGATTTTGAATAGTTAAATGGAGTTCATTTGCTATCGAATTTGCATAATTTTTTAAAGGTCTTTGTCGATTTTCATTTATCGGATTTTCTATATTATTCGCCATTTCTTTCAAATTTTTAGTTTCTCTTTGTTGTTTTTGAATTTTTCTAATAATACATTCTACTTTTTAATCGTAAGATACTAAACTTTCAAATCCAATATTTCTCATAAACAAATAAAGCAAGCAAGGTAAAATTTCTTTAAAAAAACAATCTTAATTAAATTTCTTTTTGGATTTTTTTATATTTTTTCTTTTTTATTTTTTGTTTTTTTATATATTTGTATATTATATATATATTCTCTAAATTTCCTAATTTATCAAAACTATTTAATTTAATTAAAACTTAATTGTTACCTTCCCCGACAACGGTGCTTAAAACTTGATCCCAATTTTTTTATGTAAGAATTTATGAAGTTGACACCACTACAATTTTGATTTAAGGATTTATGATGTATATATATATATATATATATATATATATATATATATATATATATATT